>CATIWR010256425.1:0-13759 GCA_949677035.1 Omphalea diandra | reverse complement strand
ACTCTCTCTCTTCTGGTGTCATATACATAGATGTGCATCAAGTAAATGTTTGATTGTGTGTAGGATGGATAAAACCTATATGCATATGTATTTTGAACATGAATGATATGAGTTATGTAAATGAAAATGGTCGTTACAGTATTTAAGAGAAAAAACTCTTTATTTCGTACATGGATATGATGGTGAGTTATTTATGTTTAAATGTTGTTATGTTATTTGTACAATAACCTTTGATAGCCTATGTGACATTTAAGAGGAAAAACTCTTTATTTAGTACGTGGATATGATGATGAGTTATTTATGTTTAAATATTGTTACGTTATTTGAGATTGAAGTATTGTTATGTATTTACTTACTGAGTATACAAACTCACCCTTTTGTATGAAATCTTATTTCAGGAAGAGTAGACTAAAGATTGCATCCAGTATACTTTTCGAAGTCACTGTCTTGCAGTATAGAAAGGTTGGGCTAGTATGCAGTCAATTTGTATTTTAGTTTGTTTATTCATGTATATTTTGTTTTAAATAGTTATTAAGTGGTGAACGAGAAACATAGTGAAAAAAAATTTTAATCAGGTCTTTTAAATGACAATGGATAGACTTAAAGAGAAATTTAAATGATTATTAATTGGGGTGTCACGTGTTGTACATATTACCATTAGGGAAAACATCACATAATTATGTAAACTCATCATTCATTACCTTAAACTTAGAAATAAATACATCATCATCCTTTAAAAGACTAGAGACAAGAACATCAAAGGTATTATAAAAGTCAGGCTCTTCAGAAGGAGTCACTAAAGCTTCTTCAACATCAGCCTTCTCTTCACTTATTGATTCAATTGTAGCACCTGAGTCACTTTTAGCCTATCTGGAACCCATTTCTTTCTCACCCTTACCATTAGCCATAGCCTTCATCACCTCTTCAAAATCTCATTTCATTTTATCATCCATATGCTTAATCTTCATGCACAAAGAAGTTAAATAAGGGACCTTATAGATCTCACAATAAATGTGTCCCTTCTTTTCCATGGTAAACCAATCCTTTCATGTTATATAGGAATCTCTTAAAATTCAGGATACCTATTTTCTTCTCCAACCTTTGACCTAGAAGAAAGTTCATGTTCTTCATGGTGTTTGCTACCTTTTGATCAATCCATCTATTTGTAACCCTTACAACCTGAAAGCCTCTAAGATGGAAATAGCCACAATCAATGTTGACATTATTTCCCCTACCTCGACACAGATCGTGACAATCTCCCCCTTATAAGAAATCTTGACTTTTTAGTGCACGGTGGATGGCACACCTCTTAATGGGTGGTACCATGGCCTCCCCAATAATAATGAGAAGCTAATGGGAATGTCTAGCATTATAAACTCCATCATGGCTTCCACAACCCTAGTCTTCACTATGGTTTTGAACACACTTACAACTAGCCTTCTACTATCATTATAAGCTTGGATGATGTTGTTTGATGCTCTAGATCTTTTTCTGTCATCCTAGATTTGTGTAATAACTTCAGAGGGCAAATATTAATTTTGAATCCATCAGCAGCCATTACACACAGAGTATGTCTTCCCTTCACCTTTGCCTTAATGAATAAGGTGAAATTATGGTCTCTTCCTTTAGATGGCAAGTCCTTATCAAAAAATGTAATCTTCCACTTATTATTGACTAGAGCCACCATGTCCTTCTATGTGGCTTCCTTAGAAATAATCAAACTTGATAAGGCTTTAACCATCATTCTCTTATCCTCTTGAGAGGTAATGAGTGGTTCCCACACACTAATATAAATGGGCATCTTTTTCAATTGCCTTAAAATGGGGTTATCCTCTTTCTTCTCCTTCACCATGAGCCTGTTGACCTCTTTCTCAACTCTAGGATTTTTAAGGGTTTCCTTGTCTGGATAATACCTTTCTTCCTAGCTATATGATTCACCTTATTCTTTTCTTTCTCCTCATCACTCTCTTCTCATAGCCTAATCATCTTCCCCCTCTTTATCTCTTCAGCCTCCTTGTTTAAACTTTCCTAAGGATTAATTGCACCAATAATAGTTGTAAACTTCATAAGTGTCATTTCCTAAAAAATGACCATTTTAACCTCTATAGCAATTTTATAATCAATCATGAACTTGGTGCCAATGGCTTTAACACTCCCTTTTGTTGTAACATTTTGAATGCCTTACACAAAGGCATGCTCAAATTCGTGAATTGTCTTGGAGTTCTCACAACATTTGCATCATCAGTCTTATTCCTTTTTCCTTAAGCTTAGGAGGGCATGCTTCATCTTTAACCATACTACTTCTTTGCTTCTAATTCTAACTCCTCAGCCTATAAACTTGCTTCTTTGATACCCCTAAAGTTACATACTAACATCCCCTTGATTTTGATTCCTATGAACCCAGTGATGATCATTCTAACCTTCTCTTTTATTTGCCATTTTAGTTACCATAAAGGCAAGTTTGTTCCACCTTCTTATGCAGTCATTGAAACTCTTTCTAGTTTTCTACGTCAATGACTTTGAATCTTATAAAGAGACCTCAAACGCTGCATTGTATGCATAATATTTCTCAAAAACTTATGTTAACTTCTTTCAATTCCCCTAATCATCTAAGGCAGATTATAATATTAAGTCTTTGTAGATCCCTCCAACGACAGATCAAATAGTTCGAGCATGGTATCTATGAGCACTCGAGATGTCTTCATTATCAACATATAGGAATTGATGTGATTGGTCACATCCTAGATTCTAGTGAACTTCACAAGATCAGGCATTCAAAAATTAGTTGGAATTATCTTACCTACAAGCGAGTAACTTCTCACTATTAGTTCCACTTTCCAAACCCTTAGTGCTTAAAGTCTTTTAGATTTTCTCCAATTTTTTAGGTAGGTCATCAAATTGAGCACTTTTCTTTTCACTTTCCACTGACTTATCAAGAACTGTAACAATATTCCTTGCTTCCTTAACTAGCTTACTCTCATGGTACTCTTTCATTCCAAATAAGTCATTGTCAATAACTATTAGTGGGATGTCTCCATAGGCACTTTCCCTCTATCATTTCTACCAGTATATGCACCATTCTTCTTTAAAATCTCATTAAGGTGCTTATTCACCTCCTTGATAATCCTTTCCTCTATTATGTGGCTAAGATCAACCCTTATCCTCTCTATGACTTTATTGACATTGTCAGCTCCATCAATAACTTAGACCTTTGGAACAGGCTATGTGTCTTACTTTTCCTAGATGATCAATTACCCCCCTTCTTTTTCCACAAGGGTTTGGATGGAGCTATGATGTTTGCAAAATAAAGATTATTAGCATAATGCATGAACAAATAATGAATGCATGTATGCATGAAATGTGCATATTATTTGTAAAAGATCCTTTTAATCTTATTGCTCCCACACATAAGGTCTAAAGGCTCTTACCTAGGTATAATCATATTTTTTTATCGATATGAGAACATGCATGGTCCACTCAGACTAAAAAGGGTGAAAGTCCCAAAAGAACATATGTACGTAGAAGCTAAAAGAATAAGCTATATACAAAAGAAACCCTTTACATTACTAAATATAAAATATAAATAGATCGAAGAATCCCATTAGCAAATAGGAAAAGGGATGTACATAAGTATTTTCATAGAACTTGGAAATACCTACATTGAGAAAAATACTTACATTACAAAGAATGGACAATAAATAAGTGTCTACATGGAGGTTATTTAGATTAAAAGAAATGGGATAACATTATAGTTACATTGGGAATGTCTAACCTTGTTCTTTGGGGACATCTACATTTCCTTCAAAATAAATACATATAAAGGAGTCCTATTCTAAAGTGCTATTGGCTCCTACATGCGCTTAGTGGCTAACATGGTTGTTATAGTTAAACCCAAAGGTACTATGCTTATAAGTGATGAACTCTCCTGACTATCTCTTAAGCTCAAATTGAGCTTAAGTCTCAAGTTTGGAGAATCCATCGATTTATTTAAATGCATACCAAGTGCATGTGGTAAACTATGGAGGCTAAATTAATGCAATGGATTTACTAATAGCAAGAATAAAGTAGTAAAAGTGAATTAGAGATTAAATGCAAAGTCAATTTGAGTCCTTAGTGGAGTCACTACTATGAGAACCATCAATTTTTTAGGTTGTGCTTGAACTAATAGAATCTTGCTTGTGACTCCTACCTTTGACAATCAATGATGGATCGAGAGGATGAAGATCAAGCATTAGTAATAACCCCTAACAATGGTACACATATTCAATCAACAAGGGATCTTTAAGGCCTCTCATCAAATAGAAGCCTTGTTTCCCAAAGTTATGATTAATGGAAGATCAAAGAGGGATGATACATTATTATTATCCTTAATTGTATAGAGTAGCCACCAACTTTGATTGGGAAAAGAATTAGGGCAAAGACAAATTCTTAGCCTACAAAGTCAATCAAAAGGCTTAATCCATCTTCACCCTATCAGAGATTGGGTTTAAGAATTAGGTACGCCATGAAGAAGAGGTTAAGCATCCTTACACCCCAAGATTTAGGGATTTCACTTTTAAGCATCTTTAGCTCACTTTTACCATTTTAACGTTGTTAAATGTTAATATAGTTATTAGTCTTAAACAAGTTCCTAGCATATCATGCCAAATATATCATCATCCAAACATTACACACATTCACCAAAGGAAAAGGAGTACAAGCAATATATAAAATAGGGGAGGTCATACATAGTCATCAAGGTAAGTACACAAAATAACATGTACCTCTATCAATAAGAGGAAACCAAATATTTTGGTCAACAGATTGAATCAAAAGAATAAGTGAATTAAAATAAACCAAGGTTTAAAGTTGTCATCAATCAACTCATTATCCATTTACACAATTACTCTAAGTTAAAGGAACCTAGAATGTATCTATGTCTAAGATCATCTCATGCATATTCACATTACCACACATATAATTAGTACATATAACCAAAATATCATAGAAGCATGTAAACATGTCATATATGATGCAAGAATGAGATGCAAATGCATCTTAAAGGATATTAAAGGACAAGAGTAAGGGCTTAAAATTATAAAATTGGAATCATATGACCTTTGAATCCTTCTCCAATTATGCTTTAAAAGAGTATGAGCATCCTAAAGACACCTTTAATTATGGAATGTGTTATGTTGTCAAAATGATGAAAATGAAAGTGCCATGAGGTTAAAATTACTTTAAATACTTAATGCATGAAATGTATGAAGGTCTTTGAGCCATGAGCTCTACCCTCTACCTTTGTTTAAGTTTTCCATGTAAAAAGAATGATGGATAAGCTATAAGTTAGCCATTCTTCCCTTCATGGTGAAAAGAATGTGTTGGCCCTTGAGCACTAAGAACGGGGAGGTTGAAGTGGTGGTAAATTTTAAAAATTAGAGGGAAGATAATGAAAGACTGATATAGAAGAAGTAAGAAAAGAGATGGAGACATAATACTTTATAGTGGTTCAGGTGTTAATTATCCCTACATCCACTCCTTAATTCTTCATAATTGGGTGTTCCACTAACTGAAAATGGTGTTTCCAACACCAGACTTATATACTTTCTATTTTATGGCTCACACATAACCTTACAACTTGTGTTTTAAGGCTCACACAAAAATCTCTCAGTTTTTTCCGAAAGGCTCACACCTAACTTATTACAAGAGTTTTACAACTAGACTAACTCTCAAACCCAATTACAATAGTGTTAATGCTTACACCTAACAATATTAACTCACATACAAAGAATTGAAGGTTGAGAAACAAAATTGCAAGAGTTTGACTATATTTAATGTTATTCTCTTGCATTCATGTATGTATGGCAAAATATTTATAAGTAATAACCACCAAAGAGATTTTACAAAGAAACTATGTCTAAATCTCTAAGGCATGTTAGGTAGATCTTGCATTAAATGCCTATTAGACACAATTTAAGGTCTTGGCTCATCATTCGCGATTGCGATTTCTCTTCTTGCACCAAATTTGCTAAATTCATGGCAGAAAACCTTGTTTGTATCTAACAACTAGTCCACATGGCATGCTATCATTGGTCTTCTAGAAAAACAGATGTTGTGTTCTCCCAACAAAATAAAAATTACGATCATGAGATTTCTTCCTCTTGGACGCAATTGGCACCATGAATTCGTCTGTTTGATGAGGAGAATTTGCTTCAATAGGACGTAGTCTTGAAGACTATTTCACCCTCATAAATTTTGATATGTTAATGGTTATCTCGGACACTTGATAATCTCTAGTTATGGACTCATTTCCGTCCAAGTGACTCCAAAAGTCGCAGTCACGATTCTTAACATGATAGTCACTACGAATTTGACTGAATGATCTTCATTGCTTTCTAGGTTAGGTCATGACAGTGATTTGCTCTGCAAATCCGTCTAGACCAAAGTCATTCATTTCTCTTGCTATATCGCGATCGTGAATTATAAAATCTTAGTTAGGAATTAGGATGCCTTTCATAATGCTTGAGACTTAAACTCTCATTCAACTTTTAATGCATACCTATCTTAAAGACTGCAAAAATAATACTTAAAAATGATGTTAAAGCAAGTCAATCTACATTGTCAAGATCAAAAGAGAGTTTGGCTTAGGTTTAACCAATCTAATCCAATAATCTCCCCATTTTTTTTATTTTGACAACTTAGATTGATTTTGCAAAGGATAATGAGTTGCATAAGTGTGAAGTTGAAATGGTTAACTTAGTCTAACAAATTAAACTTGGTAAAATACTAATTTAAACTTGAAATACAAATAAACTTATTTAGATTGATCCCCTTCAAATTGTACTCCCCCTTAATTATGTCATGCAATAGCTTTCATTATTTTTCTATTTCTCTCCCCTTTTGTCAAAATCAAAAAAAGAGAACAAGATAACGATAGTGATGTGTGACATCCAATTGCTAATAATTCCTAAAGTAGGTGCATTAACTTATTCATAAAATATGGAATACTAAAGTGACATAACATCATTAAAATCCTCTCATTATATCCATTGTCATTAAAAGACCTTATTTCAATTATTATTTTTTATTTACACTATGTATCTTGTTTCACAACATAGTAACTACTTACAACAAAGTATATATGGCTAAACAAACTAAAATACTAATTGACTGCATAATGGCTCATCCTCTATTAAACTACTAGACAACAACTTCAAAATGTAAATTAGATGCAATCTTTAGTTTACTCTTCCTGAAAGAAAATTTAATGCAAAAGAGTGAGCTTGCAGACTCAGTAAGTAAATGTATAACGATACTTCAATCTCAAATAACATAACAAACATTTAAATATAAATAACTCATCATCATATCCATGCACGAAATAAAGAGTTTTTACTCTTAAATGCCACATAGGCTATCAAATGTTATTATCACACATGCTGTCATAAATTATTGCCACATAAGCTATAGATATCACTGCCACAAAGGCTTTCATTTGTGGCTGCCACACAGGCTATAAATATTATTGCCACACAGGCTATAAATATTATTGCCACACAGTCTTTAAATATCATTGTCACATAGGCTATCAAATATTATTACCCCACAGGTTGTTATATATTATTGCTACACAAGCTGTTACATATTATTGCCACACAAGTTGTTATATATTATTGCCACAAAAGCTATGGAATATTATTGTCACACAGGCTATTATATATCATTGCCACACAGGCTATGGATATTGTTGTTTGCCCAACAATATCAAGTATTAGTCTTTCAAAAAATCAACTATAAATCCAATAAAATTTCAACAATATAATGACTAATAACAACACCTATAACTTTGGCAGCTCATATCACCATATACTCTCATTCTCAAATCATAATTTATCAACATCTCATTAAAATAAATAAATCAAGGGTATAGCCATCTTTTCATCAATGCATTCATTAATATCATCTCATTAAACAACATTTTATCCCATTGAGTATATGTTCATGGCATTTAACCAATCACAGGCATTTAACCAATCACACGTATAGTACCATTAACTATTTACTTACCTCCTCCTTCAAGCTTATTAAGTCGTGGATAATCCTGACTTATTCCCACTATTATATTTAATGCCTCAAGGACCTATTTCAATACACCAAATCAATCCATGATGATAAAGTAAGATTTTCATCTTGTTATGCAAACAAGCTCTAGTAAAATATCATGAACTTCATAGGTTGCTTTTATAATTATTTTTAACTCACAAATCCAAATGATTGATTCTTTTTTTAATTAAACTAGACATATGGGACCATATCCAAAATTCAGTCCAAAATATACACTACATAATTTATGGTCAATTTTATGAATTTGCCTTGTTTCAATGTAATCTCAGCCTAAGTAGGTCTTACATTATTAGATATATCACAAATTTTACAAATCCAATTGCAAAAATGATTTAACAAAAGTTAGAGAACACATATAGGAACACTTTTTATGTTTTATTCATTATCTAATTAAGTCTATAAAGATACCAAAACAAATGACCAATCGCAGGGTGAGTAGGCTTTCAACATGTTAACAATCAGTCATAATGAAGGGGAAATATCTCAACAACCATGTTAAATTTGGGAAACATATTTTATAGGAATGTAGCTCATACATAAATATACAACTTTCAAGTTTTACACATCACCAAATTCTGAATCTATTTCCATCAAATTCTTGGAAAACAGAATTAAAAGACTAACAAGGTTTCATCCAGGTACAAGGTCAGTCACAGTCAATGAGTCATATCTCTTTCCACACAGCACATCAATCAAAACTAATTTACAAGTATTTATAGGGGATATAACCATACAAATTTCCTATTTTTCACTTTGTCTAAATCAACACATAAAGTCATCAAAATATATGAAAACTGAAAGACTGAGGTGATTTCGGTTGGTTGTGAACCAGCCCTAATGAAGGAGCCATATCTCCTCACACACACCAAATCAAGCAAAACTATTCCATATGAATTTATATGGGGAATAAAGCTACAACTTTCATATTTTACACTTTCCCTAATTTCTCTTCCAGGGTTATGAAATCGTGGGTAGAAAAATCTATTCTAACAATAAAATCAGCTCTTGTTTCTCTTGAAATTCAACTTCCATACATAAGCTTTACCTCAAATACTCCATAATTCTTACTAACCATGCATGATTAACATGTTATGAGGGGTTAATTTCATGTGAGAAGAAGACAAATTAACTTGCCTATTTCTTAGAACCAGAAAACCTTAGAATTCTTTCCTAGACAACTCACTCTTATCCCTCTTCTTCTTCTTCTTCTTCTTCCTTTCTTTCTTTCTTCCTTAGCTCTCTCTTTCTTTTGATGTACCTCACATTTAACCTCTCTATTTTGATCCTAAAGGGTGAAAAATTCCATTTTTAGACTTATTGTAATAAGATAAAATCATTATGTTTCATTTCTATTGGTTGGAAGTTCACTTTTCCTTTTTTAGTCCCTCTTCTTCACTCCTTAAGCACCACCATCCATCTCCTAATCCCTAGATGATCCTTATACTTTTAAATAAGCTCTATAACACCATTATTTATGATACTATAATATACACACAACATAAGATAATTTTTAATGCAACTATACAAACATTACATATTCGTTCAAGCGTCCCAAATGCAATGGTGTAAGTGTCATTATCATGCTTATGTAATTCACATGTCTAAACAATCATTTATCTAATGCATATATTCAAATTTAATGTAATTAAAATGCATAGATTTAGGTTAAGAATGTTACATGATGAGTATAAAGAACAACCATAGAGGGAACAATAAGTTGAAATGTTATTAATATAAGCATAGACAAGCATAAACAAAATGAAACATAAACATAAATAATAAGAAAATGCGGGATCACAAAGGTAGGCAATAAGACAAATAAAACAAAAAGAACAAGAACAAGAATTACAAGCTTAAAGAAAAACTAGAAAATTGGAGAGCTCTCATCATCTTTAGAATCTCCAACATCGTCATCTGCTCCTCTACCCTGTGCTTAATCTCCTTCTTCCACCTCTTAGTCCTCCTCTTCATCTACAATATCTCCCAATCTTCAAAATCTAGATTGCAAGGTGTTGTACCTACCTTTTCTTGAAGGTCCACTAAATCATTATGAATGTAGGAAAGAAGAAGAAATCTCTTCTTTATCATACGCATCAACTTGTCCAATTTCTTATTAATAAAAGAGAGAGAGAGATGATAGAAGTTTTAGATTTTGGTTTAGGCTTAAGAGATGGGATTGGTTAAGTACCTTCCTTTATCACAAGCCTCTTCCTTTTTTAAGCTTAAGTAGTTTCATGCTTTTTAGCCCTAATAGACCCCAAGGTGTAAATGTAAGTATTAGGATGGATAAACTTGGCATTTATGAGATAGGGTAAATCAAAGTTTTAAGTGGGCATTTATTCCTTATTAAGGGCTCCTACGTAATGGTAAATGATTATAATATGAGAGAGGACGAGAAATTAGCTTTTAAGTTTAGCACTCATATGAATTAATTGATCCACAAGGTACCAGCCTATTTGAATGGGTTTGTTCTTAGTTAGATAAAACAAAAATGTCAAGTCTTTTTGGGAAACTTTTTTCGTTCCCATCACCCCTAGCATTTACTAAAAAGGTATGTTTTAGTGAAGAAGCCAATTTAAAAAGGTTCGAATGCATTTAGCCAAAGATGTTTTTGGGTCATGTTTGGTTTCAATGGATATCTCTAATCAAAATTCAAAATAAATAATATCAAGTGCAGAAATGATGAATGGAATATCATCTCCCACTTGAAGGTTAAAATGGTTAGAGAGTTGGTTGAAGTTAATAACGTAGGGGTCCTTAAAAGCCTGAAGAATTAACCCATATGAACCTTCTTTTGATTTGGCTCTCCTGCTCAAAGTGACAATGCACATGTACTCCTTTACGATTTCCTCATACTCGGGTTCATCTCTAAAGATAAACTCGTTCCACCCTAAGTTTGGTAGGAAAGCATGAATTTCATCTTTGATTCCAAGTGACTTAAGGAGAAAGGAAAAAAAAGCTCAATTGCTTAAAGAATTAACATATCCAAAGTAATTTAACATACACAATTATTAAACAAATCATTCAATTAATCAAAATGACAAACACAATGAAGAATGTGAGTAGAGATCAATTTTCACTCTAGGGACTTCCATCATCATCCCTAGCTCCCTTTTAATAAAGTTCATCTATTCTTCATTTAGGGGTTTAGTGAAAACGATAACAAGTTGATGATTAGTGTCAATAAATTTCAACACTACATTCCCATTTTAAACATGATCTCTAAGAAAATGATTCCTAATGTCAATGTGCTTGCTCTTAGAGTGTTGGATGGGATTCTTTGAAAGATTTATTGTAATTGTGTTGTCATATTTGATGGGCATGTGATCAACAATCTTGCCATAATCCTTAAGTTATTGTCTCATCTAAAGAACTTGGATGCAACAACAACCCACTACCACATATTCTACTTCGGTAGTGGATAAGGCAACTAAAACTTGTTTTTTACTGAACTAAGAAACTAAGCATTCTCCTATAAATTGACAAGTTCCAGAAGTGCTCTTTCTATTTACTAAACTACCTGCATAATCTGCATTTGAATACCCTAGAAGACTACATGTTGAATTCTTATGATACCATGGCCCTAAATGTAATGTGTCATGTAAATATTTAAGAATCATTTTAACAGCATTTAAGTGAGATTCCGTAAGGCATGATTGAAACCTAGCACATATGCATACACTAAACATAATGTTGGGTCTATAAGCAATAAGATAGAGGAGAGAACTAATCATACCTTTATAACTCTTGTCATCAATTGGCTTACCCAATTCATCTTTGTCTAGCTTAATGGTAGCACTTATTGGTGTCTCAGCTACTTTGCATCCATCCATGCCAAAGTAGTTCCTTTGTATACTTAGTTTGGTTGTTGACAATGCCCTTTTTAGTTTGCTTGATTTATAGACCAAGGAAAAACTTAAGCTCTCTCATTATGTTTATCTTAAATTCCCTAGTCATACACTTAGCAAAATCTTCACAAAGAGATTCATTAGTAGCACTAAATATAATGTCATCAACATATATTTGTATAATAAGCGTGTCTTGATTGTGTTTTTCGATAAATAAGGTTGTATCAACCTTGTCTTTTTCAAAATCATTTTGTACAAGAAATGCACTAAGCCTTTCATACCAAGCTCTTGGAGGTTATTTTAAACCACATAAGGGTTTAGTTAGTTTGAAAACATGATTTAGAAAAGCATGAGATTCAAAATTAGGAAGTTGTTCATGTGAAAAACATATGCTAAGAGAATTCTAATGGCCTTTAATCCTGCCATGATAGCATAGGTTTCATCATAATCAATGCCTTGATCTTAGTTGTATCCCTTTGCAACCAATCTAGCTTTGTTCTTAGTAATGATCCTTGCTCATCTCACTTATTCCTAAACACCATCTTGCATCCCACAATGGGGTGTTCCCTTGGCCTAGAAACTAGTTCCCATACTTTGTTTCTCTCAAATTAGTTAAGTTCCTCTTGTATAGCAATCACCCAACTTTCATCATCAAGAGCTTCATCGATTGATTTTAGCTCAATTAAGAAACAAATGCAAGATTATTATCTAATGCATGAAGTTGAGATCTAATACTTACTCCCTTAGATGTTTCACCAATGATTAGATCCTTTGAGTGATGTTTGGAGAAGTTTCAATCCTTAGGAAGATCTTGAGATTGAATTCCAACTTGTAATTGGGATTCCTTTTCTTCTTTTATTGACTTACTATCTTCAAGGTCAATCACCATTTCTTTTGGAGTTGAATCTAGCTTCAATTTCTCAAAGTCACCTGCATGACAATCAATAAGAGAACCTTTTCTAAGATTAAGTTTACTAAATTCATCAAACATAACATTCATAGACTTTTCAAAAACTATAGTATTTTTATTAAAAGCCCTATAGGCTTTACTAGAGATGGAGTAGCCTAGAAATATACCTTCATTTGTCTTAGAAGCAAATTTTTCAAGGTTGTCCTTGGTATTTAAAATATAGCATTTGCATCCAAAAACTCTATGGTGTGAAATCTTAGGTTTTCTACCATTTCAAAGCTCATAGGAAGTTTTGTTAAGAATGGGTCTTTTGAAAACACGACTAGAAATATAATAACAAGTATTGATGGCTTCGGCCCAAAAGAAATTAGGCAAGGAATACTCATTAATTATAGTTCTAACCATCTCGACTAATGTCCTATATTTACTCTTTACAATGTCATTTTGTTGTGGAGTTCTAAGACTGAAAAAATTATGAGAAATCTCATTCTTTAAATAATAAGTTTCAAAAGATTCATTTTGAAATTCTTTTCCATGGTCACTCCTTATAAAAGAGATGAAGTAACCTTTTTCATTTTGGCTCCTTTTGCAAAATTTTAAAAGCATCAAAGTGTCTTTCTTATGAGCTAGGAAGGATATCCAAGTAAACCTAGAGTAATCATCAATTATGACAAATGCATAATGTGTAACAACCATATTCATTTACATAACTCATATCATTCATGTTCAAAATACATATGCATAAAGGTTTTATCCATCCTACACACAATCAAACATTTATTTGATGTACATATATGTATACGACACAAGGAGAGAGAGTTTGGATTCAGCCGACGACCTGTGGTCCATATGTCTTAATGTAAAACTGAAAGCACCAAAGTGTCCAATTCCTATTCTT
>CATIWR010256378.1:0-31724 GCA_949677035.1 Omphalea diandra | reverse complement strand
TTTATATTTTTATTTTTTTTTATATTTTATTTTTTTTATATATATATATATATATATATATATATATATATATATATATATATATATATATATATATATATTAAACTGCACACATTTATATTAATCATTTTCTGTACATTATTATTGAACTGTATATATATTAAAATACATATATATTTATCTTTAATTATATATACATTTTTTTGAAGTTATGTCTATAATGGAATGTGAACCTGAATCTAGAATATATGAATTGTTCTATTTGAGCTTTTCCATAAATAAAAATTAAGAAAATAAATAACAATTGAATCATAGATCAAGACAAGTCTTTTGATTTTATAAGTAAATATTCGTCTGATTTGGCCTTATTGAACATTTAAATATTAAAAAAAGTATTTGATAAATATCAGCTTTCAATATATAGAAAATATAATTAAATGTTAAAATTTAATTTTTTTTTAATATTTGAATATAAAAGCTTGCATTTATATTTTTTTTAAGTATTAATCTTATATTGATCATTATACAAATTAATATTTTATATAAAATTAATTAAAATATAAAAATATTTATCTTTTTTATTATTTTATACTATAACTATACTTTTAATTATTAAATATTTTATATTTATTGATCGTTTATAGTTAAACTTAGACCAATGATCATTAATTAATATAAACATAGACCAATGATCATTAATTATTTATTATCGCTATCGTTAAACCAACCAAACCCTAAATAAGAGGACAAAGTCAAGTTCCCTTCTACTATCTTGTCCTCAATTGGAGATAAGCAGCCATTACAATCTCACAATTAGGAAGATGGGTTCTCAGTGGTCACCTTTTCTTGTCCTGCTAGGAACGAGTCATAGAGTTTTAGGCTATAAACACCGCCGGATGCATTTAGACCAATATTACTATTGTTTAACACCTAAGTCAATAAGGATTGGATGGTCCCATTCCAACCATCAACTCAATACCCCCATTTCTATGGATATTTTATTTTAGGTGTTTCTTTGATTCAGTCAATTGATGCCCTAGACGACCACTCCACTCCTTCTCCTAACCATAGAAGAAGACTTTTGCCTACATGTCATTTTCCTCTAGACCTTATATTATTATTGCCCTCCCAATTAACCAAAGTAGGTATTCCTCAATCACACATGACATAATTGTTAAGATAGTTTAGAAGGTTCAAAGGCATATTTTTAGTGCCAACTGTATGAACGATTCTTCTTCACGTTATCACATACCTTTATTGACCTGGTGCCAACCCCATAACAGATTCATTTTCTATGGAGTCTCGTGTAAAATGATGACTAAATTAAGGGTCCTTTTGGTGTTAATATTTTGAGCTACTGTTAAGAATAGCACCATATACATCAAATATGTTAAGTAGAGATTATTAAAAATTATTTTTAAAATAATTTTAATAAATTTAATTCGGATTAAAGTTTGAATTCATAATCTTACAACCTTGGGATAGCACCATAGACTTTTGATCTTCATTTTGAATTCATAAATTTTAAAGTTTGAATTCAAAATGAATAACCAATAGCTAATTAATAATTTCAAACTGTTTTTTTTTTTTTTTAAAGATCATCAAAGGTGCCCTTCAGGAAAATAATTTTCAACTTTCACACAAATTAGACAAAAAAAAAAAATTTAATTGAAATATGCCATGATTAATTTAAATCATTACTACTGATAGATTAATAGCAAGCACTTATGTGCATTCAATTATTAATCCAATGAAATAGATTATTGTAATACTTAAGAAATGACAACTAGCATAATTTTTTTTATATAAGTATTATAAAGGATAATTTTACATTAATAAGATTCTAATTATGATGTTAATTCTTAAATAATCTCACCTTATTATTAGACTAAAACACAAATTATAACTAACATAAACTTGAGTGCTAACAAATGATATCAACTAAGGTATTCTTCTGAATTTATTAAGGCTATTTTCATTTGGTGTGTTGGGTTGTATATTCTACGAGCAGCAAATTATTTTTCTAATTATTTTTTATTTTTAATAAAATGAGTTATTTTATCATATTTTATTAATATTTATTTTATTTTATCTATATTTTGAGAATTTTATTTTATTTTTGTTATTTAATCTCTCTTGTTGAAAGTTATTTTATATAATTTTGGTAGTTTGAAATAGATTATTTAATTATATATAATGATATATTATTAAACATTATCTCTCAAATTTGTTATGTCACGTATTATATGAATTTCAATTTACATTAAACTTTATCACTATATATGATAAAATCTTCGTAATTGATAAAAATGCAGAGTTATTAAAATTTATGGTAAAAATAAATTTATAATTTCAAAATTAAGTCAATATTGTTAATAATTTTAAGAATTGATTTTCATATTGGTACTCTATATTATAAAATTTTTTTATTAGACATTGTATGACAATTTTAAATAAAAATATATTTTATTATTTAAAATATCTTATATTACTAAATAAAAATATTTTAAATAAAAATATCTTTTATTATTCAAAAAAATTGAATTATTCTTTTTTGAATTTTGATTTCTTTTTTTTTTCTTCTAGAAAAGGACAGAAGGGTATTATTCTATCGGAATCTTGTATTGCACTTTTTTGTAATCTCCCTCCGGTTGGGTTAATTCTCATCTGGGGGTAGATAACAAGATAATTGTTTTTTTTTTTTAATAATTAATATAGTTGAAATCTGCCGCATACACCATTTTCCTCCATTTTTCTCAATTTAGAAATGTTTATCTGTTTTTTTTTTTTTTCTTTCAAGATGTTTTAGGTCCATCTTTATTTTTAATATAATATCAGTAATTTTAGTATCATATAGTTTATTTAATAATCTAATGATCAAATATTTATTTTGCCAAAAGTTGAGATTCCAAACTCGATCTTTTTTTCCCCTTAAAAAAATTTCCGATGAAAATAGTACAATCCCTCGAAGAGGATAGATAGGAATTAGGAACTGTGGGCCTTCTAGAAAGGAAAGAAAAATAGAAATGGATAAAAAAGACACTTTTCTTTCTTATCCTAAACTGCAACCACCTCCAAAATGTTATGTTAGACTTAAATGGGTTGGAAATGTACATGTTACTAGAAGTGTGGCATCACCCTCTTTGAAAGGATTATTTTTAGAGTTGGATTGAAAAATCGAATTAAATTAGTTTAGTTTAAAATTTTATTATTTTATAAAAATTTAAAAATTTTTAAAATTACACTATTTTACTTAAAAATTAAATGTTAAAAATATTGTTCTATTGTTTTATTATATTATACAAATTTTCTATTTTTTAAAATTGTAAATATCATTTATATAATTTTAAAATTTTCTATTAAATTAGACTGATTAAATCGATGAAATCGAAAAAAATATTTTATTAAATTAGACTGATTAAATTAATGGAATTGCAAAATTGACAAGTAAAGCTATTCAATCACCAGTGTTATAAAAACATTGTTTGAAAGAGCAATGCTTCAATGCATATTACAATGCTTCATATGTTATTTAATATAAGTAAAATATAAGTAAAGCTCAAGATAATAATATAGAAATCCTCAGTTGACTTTGCTTAGTTTTTTTTTTTTTTTCCAGGTAACTACAGGTTGATGTACCGTTAAAAAATATGTAGGCTTAGTTGAGAGATAACCCATTCAAATCTCAAAAGTATTCTTGCTCAATACTTAAGACTTCAAGTCTTAATCATTATATAGTATAAAGCTGGGTTAATTACTCTGAATTATATGATATTTATCATATTTAATTAAATTTTCTATCACTTTCAATATCATACTAAACTATTCTTCAAATTTATGTTATTACACAAAAAAATCTTTTTGACGTTAAAAAATTTTTTTTGTTAAATTCATATGAACATTAAAAGGACTTTTTAAAATAACAGGGAAAATGTGAGAGTAACTTAGTATAATATTGAAAAGTGAGAGACAATTTAATTAAATATGACAAATGTCAGAAAGTTCAGAGTAAATAATTCAATAAAATAAAACACAAAACTCATTTTTTACCATATTTTTTTTACTAATGAAAAAATAATTTTTTTAACGCTGAAATAAAATATAATATTGAAAAATGAGAGATGATTTAGTTTAATATGACAAATATTAGAGATATAGAGTAATTAACCCTATAAAATTATTCTTCATACCTTATAATTCTATTAGCTCAAGCATTTAAATTTTTGATGCATACTTAATAAAAATATATAATAAATAAAAATGACAATAATTGGGATTAAGATGTTCATAGTATCTTAGTTCGTTTAAATAAAATTTTAGTTCTTATAAAAGTATTTGGAATATGTATAAATTTGAAGATAAATGTATAAAGAGGCATTTGATTGTCAAATTCTCAAGTAAAAATAGTTTAAGAATATTGAATTTTAATATTTGATTTGCACAAGAATAGCTACATTTTTAAATCTGTGGATCACATCCTATATTTCTACCTATATGAAAAAATATTTTTCCATATTAAGAGGTGGAAAAATTATTTTTATATGGAAAATTATTTTTTCATGATTATTGAAAATTATATAATTATATGTTGATAAATATATTTTTAATTAATGTAATATATAAACATATATAACCTCATATTTATGTTTATTTACTAAACTAAAACTTATATATTTGTTTAATACAATCCTAATTATTTATAACTATTTAGTACTTTGTATAATATTTATTAATTATATTATAATATATTGCTATATTATATTATTTCATAATTTTGTTATTATTTTTTCATTATTATATTATATTATTACTATATTTTTATATTTTTATTTTTATTTTAATTATATATTATATTATATTATTTAATAATATTATATTTATTATGTATTGTTATATTGTATATTACAATTATCTTATGTTGTAATTATATTTCATATTAAATTGATACTCTGATAAATTTTATCATCTAAGATTAAATTAATTAAATAAAAATATGCAATTGCGTTAGGGATATAATAGTAATTTAAGTTAATTTTTGTTGAACTGTCTTATGCATAAACCAAACATATTAATTTCGAAATTTACAAAAAATTTTATATCAACCAAATATAAGAATCTTATATTTATAGAATTATAAATTTATTTTTTAAAGAAAATAATTTTAAATAAAAATATTAAATTCCAGCAATTCCATAAAAATAAATTCAAGAAGAGTTTAGATTTAGTGCTTCGACGTTTAGATTTAGTGCTTCAAGTATTCAAGTACTCGTATCCAAATCCGAGTATATAAGATGTATTTAAATATGTAAATTGTTATTCTTTTATTTTCATTAATTAAATTTAAATAGTAATAAATAAATGCAATTTTAATAAGCTTTTAGAAATAAAATGTTTATAAAATATATTTATTAAATAATAAGATAAATTTTTTTTGTAAATTGTTAGTTATTTTTTTAAGAAATAAATAGCTTTGAACGAATTCAAGTATTTATAATCCTAAGTTCAAAGAGTATATAATCTAGCAATTATTCTACATGTCATCCCCCTACACTTTAAAATGTGCAATAATATCCTTTTAAATGTGTGTACATATCATAGAAATAAATATTTTGCTTAGAAAGAAATATTCTTATTTGAAATTTCTAGAAGCTTACATGCTTCCTATCTATGCACCTAAAAAATGTACTATTTAACACTACAAATTTTTTTGTTATGTTCCAATACAAGTGCTTAGCACTATTCTTTCTTCTTTCTTCTCATATTAGTTAAAAAATAAAAAAAGACAAGAAAAAAAATAATATGTATGTTTTGTTTAGATATGACAATTATGATATGATGGGAATATTTGATTTGAATTCACTTTAAAAAAATTAATTTAATTCCATTTAAAATTAAAAAAGACTCCAAATAATTTGATTTATAATTGATTAGATTTAAATTGACCTGATCTTAACTTAACTCATAAATCAATTTAATTAATATGATCTAAATTATTAAAATATTTAAAAAATAAATAATATTTTTATTTAAAAATTAAAATTATAAATGATCTAACTCGATTCAAAACTCAAAAAATAATTAAATTTTTTTTTTTATAGTTTTAATTGATGACCCAATTCAATATCAATCCAATTCAAATCCATTTGAATAACTCATTTACTACTCTAGAATTGAATGATATATTCCCACTTCAATTTATGCAAATATTATACTTTCATGAGTTTCACGTGTAAAAATTAAAACTTTAAATACTCATGCTTTGATTTCTTTACTGTGTACTTTTTTATTATTATATAAATGTTCTTTTATTTTAACTATGAAAAGAAAAAGAAAAAGTTAAAACATAAAACTAAAATCTACATATGAATTATATTAAATATGGAATCAAACACATAACACAGGTCAAAGATGTTCGCTTTATTCTGTGGTGCCTCTAGGTTATGCCAATTCTTTTTAGGTTGAATCCACTTCACTCTTGTTGCTTCCTAACCCAACCAAAATTCTATATTGAAGCTCATCTTTCTTATTCTTTTTAGCAATTATACCAATTCCTGCTTTTATCTTCTTTTTTTTTTCCTTAATCAGAGCTCAACTTTTTGTTTCTATTCTTATTGAAAATCTTCGGTTATATACTTCTTCTCTAATTAAAAAAAAAAAGTCTTATAATGGTATTGAATTGAATCTAATTGAGATAATATAAATTATGAGTATAACATATATTCACTTAATCAAATGAGTATTTTATATAATTTATATTTTTATCATCAAACATTAAATATACATTTCAATTAAAATAAAAAGTAATATTTTAAAAATTAAATAAATTTACGTAAAGTACATGCATTATGTTAAGTACATATATATGTATCAAACGGGTTGAGTTCTTTAAAGAGTTTATCATGTTGCACTCTTCTTAAAAAGATTGCTATGTGACACTCTTTGGGTTTATACGAGAGTGAATTAGAGAGAGGTAAAAAATAGAATGTAAATAACGTTAATCAATTATATAGTTGTGAGTTTTTTTTATACTATAAATGAGAGTAAATTGAGATTTAAAAGTTTACATACATTTACTAGAGGGTAAAGGATTTAATAGAAAGATTTTAAGTAATTTATATCCATTAACATTCTTTTAGAAAAAAATTTAAACAAAGTGAAATTAATTAACTTTATTTATATTTCATTTCATACATTTCCATTATTCTATTTAACCTTCCTTTCTACTCTAAAAAAAACTTTCATGCAATACTTTAAGTGAGCATAAACTTATTTACAAAAAAAAAAATAATTATACATATATTGAATATTTACTATATGTATAACATTTAATACTTAATTATTATGTAATAGTAATAAATGATAAATGTGAAATAATATATAATTTAATTTTTAATTATTATAATTAGTATTATATAATTTAATAGAATTATAAATCTAAAAATAGAGGTTAAAACATAGTATTAATTATTTTTAAACTTATAATTTACATTAATATTCTTATTTTCACTCTGTGAAAATCGGTCTTATCATTATGTAAACTTAATCTATTTTTATTTTTTAGTTTATTGAGAATTTTTAAAAATTTAAAGCACACTATGAAAATGTAAATACAATCTCCTAAAATTATCCAATATAAAAATCAAAGTTTAACAGAATAACACTCACTTCTTTCTCTTTGGTTATTATTCATTTAGAAAAAAAAAATCATTTTTTCATTCATCGAATGTTGATTATGAAGAGAGCGTTTTTCACAGTATATCTTTTATTGATTTTCTTTTGTTGTCATTGTGCATAATTATTTTTTATTCCAAATCTTCAACATATTTTTTATTTTTTTTAATTACTTTCTCCTAATAAAAACCAATATATTTTCTTCTTTTGTTGTTCACGTTCTTTTTTAATTTTTTAATTTTATTTTCTTCTTACTGTATAATAAATGTGATGCATCATATTATAAAATTCATTTTATTACACTATTAAACTGTGCATTGCATGGGCATGGAACTAATGACTATATATATAAATGTTCTTTCTTTAATAATTTTTTTTGTATATATATATATGATTCTATTCCAATGAGAACTGCTTTGGGTCTGGATGACATTAACGCAAAATAATTATCAGTCAATATTCTCCAAAAAAAAAAAGCTATCTATCAACTTGGAGTATGTTGAAGAACTTACCCACTCAAAACCCATGTTTAGCGTGCAATTTGATTATATTATTTAATTCTAAATTCCTTAAAATTCTTTTTGAACACAAAAGATTTGAAATTAATTCTGACTATAAGCTTGATTGACTTAATTATGTCTCAAAGTTTAAGAATAAGTAGAAGGAAGATTCGTTTGGATTAACTGTTGTTCACCATTAGTAATTATTAATAATATTTAGTAGCTGATAAATATAAATTATTTAGTTAAAATTTACTGATATTTTTATTAACATATATTCCCTTTATTCTTATATAACTGAAATTTTAGAAGAAGTCTGAAATTTTATTTATTTATCATTTTTATACAATTAATAAAATTTAAAATTTTTTCTTAATTTTATCTTTATACTTTATCTTTATATTTATCAATGCAAAGTTATTAATGTTACGTAAAATTTTAAAATAATTTAATTCAATTTAAGAGTAATTTACGTATTTTTCTTCTAAAGCAAATCTTTGGGCCAGTGGCTGACATTAATGCATATTGTAATAAGACTAGTCAATATTCTATTAAAAAAATGCTATGGATCAACTTAAAGTATGTTGATTTTTTTTTTTTTTCAAAGGAATAAAATAGAAGTCATGGTCATGGAGAGCTTACCCACTTAAGACCCATGGTCGCTATCAATTTATTGTTTAAGTCTAATTTGTTAAAGATTCTGTTTGAACACAAGATTTAGGCCGATCTCAAATGAGAGAATTTAAAATTTATGAATTTGATAAAATTAATGAATTTAAAATTTATAGATAGTAAAATTAATAGATTTTAAAAATTTTGTTATTTAGTTTGAATATCAAATTTATATATTATTAGCAGTAATTTTAAAATAAAAAAATTATAATATTATAATAATTTATCATTTATTAAAATGATGGATTTTAAATTTTTCTATTTCCTTTAAGTGAGAATAAAAGATTTTGAAAAAGGATGGATTTTACAACATTTATGGGTTATGACATTTTTATTTTGCCAAAAGATTGATTTAACTCAAATTCATAAATTTGATAAAATCCTTCAATTTAAATAACGCCTTAAAGTTAATTCTTACTGTAAGCTTGGTTGATTTAATTATGTCTTTTGGTTTAAGAATATTCAGATAGAGGAATTTTTTTTTTAAGTAAAGATTTGGTTTTGATTTAACTCTTGTTTATAATTAGTGACTTACCGCTAATAATAACTAATAGCTAGCAACGGTAGCATATCAGTGGCCAGCTGATAGCTAGCAACAAATAATTGTAAATTATTGGCTAAAAGTAAATTAGTGGCTACTATGAACATATCAAATCTACATTAAAATATAATTATTTTAAATATATTAATGATTTTTTTTTATAATGTTACACAAATCATAAAATAATAAATACTGTCAATTCCTGAAAAAAAAAAACAATGTTAATTAAAATTCAAATGATTTACATATATTATATAAATTTCTATTTATCAATACTATAATTATTTTCAGATATTTATAAATATTTATTAAATTCATAAAGTTAAATGATTTAGTTGTATAAAAATAATTAAAATATATATTTTATTATAAAAAATTAATATCAGTAATTATATAAAATACATATTTTATAAAATGAAGGCATCGCCAACTAAGCATGTCATTGACTAATGACACTGTCTACTTAACTGAATATCATATATATATATTTTTTTTGGGGGGGAATACTCAACTGAATATCTTAGTTGACAAACAAAAAACTATGGAAAACATGCTCTTTTGTTTTCATTAATTTATGCATATCATCAATTATTGCATTTCTATATCAGAAAACTATTTTTTTTTAATTTGCAAATATTTATAATCCATTTTTGACCCTTTAATCTCTCATTAGTTATCCATGTAAATTCCCTTCACCTACAATCTCTTCACCTTGATTAACAACAATAATGTTAATTTTAACACTAAATTCTTTTTTTTAGTAACGAAGAACCTCACTTAAATTAATGATAACAGGGTCAATTTGATCCACTAACATTTTCAAGAAACTCAAATTGGATCCAAATTAAACTTTTTGATTAATTTAGCCTCATATTTGAATATAAATACTAATTTAACCAAATTATTTTATAAAAATAAAAAACAATCAATTCAAAAATTTTTTGCTTACCCCAAATCTTCTAGTATAAATAAAAATAAAACTATTTTTTCATTTTAGAAATGATTCTTTGTCAATAAAAAAATAAATTTAATTCATTTTGATTAAGAATTGAAGTCAATTGATCCTTAAATTTAAGTATGTGGACTGAATTGATTTTTTTACAAAAATTTAAGTTTTATTAAAACTTTTGAAAAAGTCGAGGGGCCACTTTTCCTTGAATCGATAGAATCCCACAAGAATTTCCGAGTGATGGTGTGAGCAGCCTTGGGTTTAATTTGGGAACTACAACGGTTTAATTTGTGAAGTGCAACGCCAACGTGGCAGCCTTCTAGAATATCACGTCATCGCCAAATTTGAAAGGAAGGAAAGAAAGCACCACCGTGTCGGCTACAACGTTGACTTTGACTTATATTGCATATGATTTTACACTGTTACCCTTAAATACCATTTTTTCCAAACGAGTACATTATGGCAATGAAGTCTTATTTATTTATTTAATTGTGAAGCACTCAAACTTTTTGTACAATGCTTTTTTTTTTAAAAAAAAAAATAGAATGGAATATCTTATTCTGTAAAATATAATATTTCATCTTTATAAAATTCATAAAATTGTTAGTATGAACTAGTCTGTTTTTCTTTTTGTATTGACTAGTGTATTAGGATTAACTAATTGATGATTAAGGTCTTATTTAATACGATGTTATTTACTTTTATAGAAGTAATTCTAGAAAAATAATATTTTTAAAAAATTATTTTTGATAAATGAAATTTTATAGTGTTTAATTTACATTTTCTCTTAAAAAAATGCACTATAATTTGATTTACTCACTAACTTTTAAGAAAATATATAATGAAATATTGTTTTATCATTAATCCATTAACATAAATAATTTATCTCATTAAATAAATTTATTTTAAAAATAATTATAAAATAATTTAGAAAAATATTTCTCAACTTTCCTAATAAATTTACACTTATCAATACTCTTCTCATTAAGTTACGTCCTCTATGTATTGAAAAAGTTGAGTGATCAAAATAGAGTACAAGCTTCTTTTAATATCATATTTCTTTGCAACCAAATAGAAAGAAAATTATTACTTTCCAATAAATTTTACTTCATTAGCCATACTAATTTAGGGATTATTCATTATATATATAATATTTATTGTTATAAATTACTAATAATTTTGAATTTTGTGGATATAATACTATAAAAAAAAGAGAACCATATATAATCTTATATAAAAAAAAAACCATATAAATTATAATCTTTATTTATAATCATTTATAAAATAATTTTTCTATATCAATTGAAATTTTCTTATTTCCAATTATGCAAACACTACCGAATAAAATTCATCATTACAAAAAAAAAAAAAAAATTATCATGTGCATTTTTGAAATTGGATCTTATTTAATCAGTATCGTGCATGTGAGCATATAAATATACTATTTTATCATATATTT
The DNA here is from genome assembly GCA_949677035.1 of Omphalea diandra. Taxonomy (NCBI): domain Eukaryota; kingdom Viridiplantae; phylum Streptophyta; class Magnoliopsida; order Malpighiales; family Euphorbiaceae; genus Omphalea; species Omphalea diandra. The sequence continues at coordinate 19,932 of CATIWR010256378.1, read as the reverse complement.
GATATATTTTATACACTCAAATAAATCAAAACGATTTGCTCTAATTTATTTTTCTTTTTAAGTTTAGTGTTTTGAGAAAATTGTTAAGTTTAGTATTAATTTCATTTTTATAGTCACTGTTCTTTAGTTTTCTAAAGTTAAAGGAGAAATTATTCTGTTTTTAAATGCTAGTTAGGCTTTCTAAAATTAAATTTAGTTTTGGCTTAAATAAATTAAAATTCAAAAAGAAACACAATTGTTACATGATCTTTTCTTCTGGCAATTGAATATATCCATATTTGTTCTTATTCATTAAAAATCGAACCTTAGTTTCATAGTCGAAATTGATAAATTATTGCAAGGTAAACAAATCATCAATAAAAATTAAATTAAACAAAAATTTTAAAGCTCAACGTAACTAATGAATTTATAGAACTCAATAAAACTTTAAAATTTGAAATATTTAAAGATGTATTTTTTTTTCTTAAATAAACTTAAAAGTGAAAAATGCCATTTTTTTATAATCGTTATCGCTTCAAAGCCTTCAACATAGTTAATAGAAAATAAGAACTTATGAGCTCGTTTGTTGCAAATCAAAATTGATATGATAAATAAATGATATAAATATAAATATAAATTATTTATAGTTTAAATTTTATTATAATTTTATAAACTAAAAAAATAATATTTTGATGTATTTTAAATAGTAAAAAATATATATTTTTTAAAAATAAATTTTTAAAAATATTTTTAAATAAATAAATTATTCTTCATAAAAGCAAATGATGCACCCCTTATATTGTTTTGGCTTAGATGATGTTTGGTAAAATTGAAAATTAAATACTAAAAAATTAAGTACTGAAAATTTCAAATCTAAATAATTTTTATATTAAAAATCCTAAGAGCTAAATGATCATTGAACAACTATCTAATTCTAAAAAAATTAAATTTAAGAGATAAATTTAAGATAAAACAATTATATATTTTATAATAAATTATCATATAATTTGACTTAAATATTTTAAAATATATTAACTATATCCTTGTCAATAAGAAAGAATTGTAATAATAAATTGATATTATCAAAATAGTAAATTATTTCTATTACTTAATCTATTAAGCAAAAATTTTATAGTTATCAGATTAAATGATTTTTTATAATTAAACATTTAATAAAAAATATTATCAAATATATTTAAAATATTAAAAATTAAAAAAATCATTATCAAATAATTTTTTTAAAAGTGATTATTATATATTCTAATTTTACGTAATTAATATAATTATCAAATAACACTTCCTTAGACATGACCAAAGGGACTCATGTCGATGAAGAAGGTGACCATAGTTATCCAAATGATGTGCATAAGGATGATGTTATTGATTATAATGGTAATGGCATGGTATTGTTGACTTGCGAGCGCCACAAGTGAGTGGCATCTAAGGATGATGATGATGATGCTTGACACGAGGTTGGGAGCATGAAGAGATACACAAAATATGCCTTTTATTATTATAGGGGTCTCCTAGTCAAAATACTGTCAGTTGCGTGCCTTGTGTTTGCAATAAGTTTGTCACTAAAGGATTTTAGTTCCATTTTTTTTATTAATAATGGTGGAAATGGGTTGGTGTTTGGTTCACATTTGGTGAAATAAATGGAATTTTAATATGGATGATATTTATCTTTTGCCTAAAAACTTTTGGCTTTTTCTTAAATACTATAATTTGTATTATTTCTATTTGTATTTTTTTTTATCACCAAGAAAATCTCAAACTTCATTGAAACATAAGTGATATTACACCGACTTGCCACATAAGGCACAAATCAAAATAAGAACAGGACACTTTTAACCGTAAGGCATGGCAACAGCACAATAAGCTGCAAAAATAGAACTGAATTTTAGTTACAAATCGATAGTTGTGATAAACATTACTAAAAGGAGAATAGATTTTAGAAGAAGAGTTGAGCGTGACAATCAAAGAAGAACCATAGGAATAAAGAATGCCTTTATTCGCTCCAATAGTAATAGCCAAGGAAACTCCATTCTCAACAGCCAACAATTCAATATAATCAGGATAAGAGACGAAAGACAAAAATATGGACACAACAACAACAAAGAGTTATCCTCATTAAATACCATAATACCAATGCCTCCATCACCAAAAGATCGCAAGAAAGCTCCATCAACAAAAATTTTATAACAACATCTAACTAATAAAAAGCTAAAACAAGTAGTAGTATCAAGCCAGATAGTAGCAGAGATTGTCTTAGAACGTTTCGAGGCAGAAACAAAATTAAATAAATACCGTTTCACCCAAAGAATAACCCCTTTAGCATCTCTTGATTTTCCACCATGAAGCACAGAGTTCCAAGAGTTGTAATGAGCCCACAATAGCATAGTGAATTTAACCGCATTATGAGAGCCTTCTGAGTCTCTTAAGTACAAGATAAACTAAAAAAAAAAAGCCATACCTCGACACTGATAGAGAAGTACACCAAAGTTAGTGTTGTTCCAAAATTGCTTGACCTTAGAACACTCTAATAGGGCATGGACTAAAGTTTCATCAATCCCTCTACAAACACGACTGATAGTAGAATCAACAGGAACATGATGAGCTCTAAAATTAACCAAGAAAGGGAGAATATCTCCATACAAATATTCTGACTTTTTGAGGAATACTAAAAGCCCAAATAAACTTTCAGAACTCCTTAATGAAGAAAGGGAGAATATCTCCATACAGATATTCTGACTTTTTAGGGAATACTAAAAGCCCAAATAAACTTCCAGAACTCCTTGGGCACTAAACAGGACTAGGTAGCACACTGGACTATTTGGCATCATGATGGGCACTTTTAACATTAAAGTCTCATTTTTTTATTATTAAATCTCCAATAGGCCTGGTCAGGGCAAGGTACCATAGGACTCTGAAGAGAGAGATATCCTTGGCAATATCCTATGTAAATGCATCTCTAATTAAAGAAACATTTCATGCACCTGATGGTAATAAAAGAGAGGAGACAAAAACATTTTCCTTAAAAAAATTCCTATTAATCGAAATCCGATTAGGGACCTCCAATGATAACCAATGATCATTAAATAAAGAAACCCGGTCACCATTACCTATGGACCACCCCAACCCTTTTCTCAATGATTTTAGACCCTAACACATGCTACGCCACATATACGAACACCTAGGCTAAGCATGAGCCTACAAGAAATCCCCTGTTTTAACATAATGTGCATAAAGAACACAAACTGATAAAAAAGAAGGGGATTGAAGCACTCACCAAAATTGCTTTGTTAAAAGGGCTTGGTTGAAATCCGCAAGTTTTTGAAAACCCATACCACTATATTCTTTTGGATAACATAAGAACTTTTAAGATTTCTAATGCAAATGATTTTTTTTTCCTAAGATCTCCACTAAAAATTAGAACATAAACATTTAATATCATTACACACCATACAATTGCTTAAAAACTGACATCAAATAAGTTGGAATAGCTTGGACAATTAACTTAATAAGTACTTTTTGCCATTAAAAGAGAAAAGTTTGGACTTTCATCCAGCTAACCATTTAGCCATTTTATCATGAATGTATTTGAACTTACATTTCTTATTCCTACTCTTTGTGGAAGGAATCCCTAAATATGACTCATGATAAGACACTTCTTTGACCCCAAAATGGCTTTTAATTGAGGCAAGATAACCACATTAGTGTTCGCACTAAAAGAAAGGGCAAACTTCTAATAATTGATGGATTGGCCATATGTTTTTTCATAGGAAGCAAGAATAGATTGCTAGTGGAAACATTCTTGAACAGTGGCAAAAGTAAAAATAACATTATCATTAGTGAAAAAAATATGTGAAATAAGAGGTGCACTTGTAGCAACGAATACACCATAGAGCCAACCTTTGGCAATCGCATCATCAATAACTATTATTAGTCCCATAATACAAATTAGAAAAAAGATAAGGAGACAGTGGATCACCCTAACGAAGACCTCGTGAGGGAGAAACAAAACCATCAATAACACCATTTATCAAGAATGAATAATACTTTGATGACATATACTTAAGCACATCCCATTTTGGCCATAACCTCATGCAAGAAACATCACTTAACACAGTCATATGCCTTACTCATGTCAAGTTTGAGTGCAATAAAGCCCATATCTCCTTTCTTCTAATTTTTCAACCAATGTACACACTTAAAACCCATAATTGAATTATCAGTGATTAACCTATCCAGAATGAATACACTCTTCTAGGAATGAGTCATCACATTAAAAATGCCCTTAAAATGATTAGTAAGCATTTTTCCCATAATTTTGGCACCTAATGGGCCTAAACTGAGAAACCAAAGTGGGATTATTAATTTAGGTAAAAAAGTAATAATAGTGGTGTTCAACAAATGTTCAACAAAGAGATATTTCCCTCATAATTAAGAAAATGCAAACAAGCAGAGGTAACATCCACACCAACAGTCTCTTAGTACCAGGAGCTTTGGATGGGGCCATTTAAAATGAAGCCTACCATACCTCATCAACAAAGATATTAGCTTCCAATTCAGCACACTGAGTCACTGGCAATCTAAGAGAAATCAGACATAGTTAGATGGGAAGAAGAGAAAATACCATCAAAATATTCAGTGACAACACTTAAAATTCCCTTCAAATCAAACACCACCTCCCTTGAACACATTTTAATCTCACAATTCCCTTTGTTTTTTAACATTGAGATGTTCGATGATGAAACTATTTTCAATTGGAATCACTGAATTTCAACCAATCTGCCCTTAATCTGTCATGCTAGTATTTCTCTTCAAAGTTAACCGGAGTAATCAATTCACGTTCAAGTGCAGAAATTTTATCAAAATGAAAATCATGATTATCATCCTTATGTGAAAATTCCAACTGCTTATGAATGAAGTTAATTCACCCTTTATTTTTTTGAAAGGTAAGGACACCCCATTTAGCCAGAGCCACATTAGTAGTCTGTAATTTAAGAAAAACATTAACAATAACATCAAAATGAGATATACTACCCGAAGTTTGTTAAATAAAATTTAAGCACTTTTCATTACCAACCTAAGCTGATTCAAAATGAAATCGAGGTTTAAAGAAAAAACCCCTTGTCATCTTTATCCCAACCACTGAACTCAAGGTAGATAGCCTTATGATCAGGAAGATGGAAATCAAACACCTTATTCTTACACTTTGGGAAAAGTGATCAAGTCTCTCATGTACCCTTTTTACCACCTGCCACTCTTTTGGACGAAGTAAACTTAGTCTTGAAAAGGCCCACGTCAACCAGTTGGCAAAAATTCACTAAATTACTAAACTCTCGCATTTGGGAAATAATATACTCCCCTCCCTTTTTCTTATCCCCATATAACATGGCATTAAAATCTCTGCCCACAAGCCATGGTAAAAAAGGAAACATACCAGATAACCTAAGTAAAAGTTCTAAAGAATGGTGTCTGTTAGCAGCATTTAGGGCACCATAAAAGCCAGTAAAGCGCCAAGATAGATTGTTATGAGAAATTTTAGCATCTATGGAATTAGGAGTAAAAGAGAGAATATAAACAATAAATTCAGAATTCCATATCAAAAAAGACCACCACTATGACCATTAGCATGAATAGAAAACAATTAGAAAATCTACGAGCTGTAAATAAAGAAGAACACTGAGAGCTACATAGTAAAGTTTCATAAAGAAAACCCAAACTTAGGGAAACATTATTAACAATACATCTTAATTCATGGAATGCCTATGGATTCCCCAAACCATGAGCATTCTAAGGTAACAGACTTATTGGTCCCAGTGAGCCAGTTTCACGGAACTCGCTGATTCAACTGAAGAAATAACCATCCTTTCCCCTAAAACATCAACCATAAAATCGACATCCCTACAACTAGTAATATCAAGTAGTTCAACATGTCTCTTAGACTTCGAATTAGGAGTAATGGAAACATTCTTAGACCTAGACAAAATGCGTGCTTTGTGAATGCACTTTTTGGTTTTAGTCAGGTTGGCAATGACAACAAGTCTTATAACTTGTTGATTAGTCTCACAATCCTTACAAGGAACCTCTCTAGACATAGTAACACCCTCTAAGCAATATCGAGTAATGTTAAAACCCGCAATCATATCCAATCCAGAAACCTGCTCCTTCCCTTTATATTAAACAAAAATAAACTATTATTACCAACCGAGATACCAAAATCCATATTAGAGAAGCTAACTAGTACCATAGGCAACAAAGATAAGTCCTTTAGTAAGATCTTAGAAGAGTCATCTAAGACCATAATCTTGCTTTTAGAATGACCATCACCATCACCAAAATCATGTTTCAATGGCGAAGAATCCTAAGATGAAGGCATACTTGAAATATCCTTCAAAATTGTGGTAGCCTGCATATGAGGACTCTAAGTCTCTGTAGCCTTAGGTTATGACATAGGTAAAGCCTTACCCAAAGTATTAAAGTTTTTATCACCTTCTTATGAGTGCCAAAAGAAATAAATTTCATCTATTTCCCATAAGGTTTACCACCATCATCTTCAACAAAAGACTCCTTACAATATGAGTCAATATGGCTAATGACACTACAAGAGAAACAAAAGTTAGGACAATGTTCATAGACCAAAAGGATGAGAGAGGAGTCCATGTCTCATGGGACTTCATACTCTAGAAACTGCCTAAGAGGTCTGGCCATATTTATCACCACTTGAATCCTCCAAAATTATCCAAAGTAACCAATAGTATCATAGTCCAATAGTATCATAGTCCACTTTCATAACAATACCAATCTCCATTCCCAATTGCTTAACCGCATCAAAGTTCATGACGAGGGGAGGGACATTATGAAGTTGCACCAAACAAGCTTGATGATTAAAATCCAACTTATCTAGAGAGCTAATAGATGTAGGATCTACGAAGACCATTAATTTATTATTAAAATGCCAAGGTCCATCATCTAATGTCTTATGTTTATGTGTGAGATCAATAAAATGAAACATAAACACATTCTCCTAAATCAGTTCAACCGAGACTTTATCCTTAAAACTAATAATTATAGGCATAGTGGTCTTAAAAGTTTCTCTATTAATTTGCTTAACAACATGCACTTTAGCAACTAAACATGCCTTCATCTTGTTTGTACCAATTCAAAATAAGGAATCATTAATGACAATCATATACCGTTCCTTTTTATTATAGAGTTTCAATTTAGGGTAAAGATTTGCCAGTTGATCAAAATCCATGATAAAAGAAGAGAAATATATAAGGATGGGTAGGAGAAGAGAGACAAAAAAGAGAAAAATTAGACCTAAAAGAATAGAGAGTAAACGAAGAAAGCCCTTCTATGTTACTGAAGAACACTAAATAATAGATAAAGCTATAATTCTACCCTATGTCGAAACCCTAGAGGAGGAAACCTTAGAGAGCAACGAGAGGAATAAATTAAAGATGTATTTCCATTTGTATTTAAAATATAATCTTTTTTATTTTATCTTAATTATAATAAGAGAAGAAAATCGAACTTACAACCTAAGATTCATTAAATAGATATATTATCAACTAAGTTAAGTATTATTTAAAGATAAGTCTATGGTTGTTTAAAAATGATTGTTAAGTCTATAATTGTGAGATTATAAATTCAAATTTTGATAAAAATATAATTAATAAAGCTGATTTCTCCACTTGGTTAATAAAAAGCATTTTTTAATAAAAAATTTAATTTATAAACAAATGATAATTATATGTTAGTATGAGCATTAAATTAGCAGCTTAATACTAAGTGTCTATGTCATAATATCAAAATAATTTTAATTCAATATTTTACTTTTTAAAAATTTTTAATGTATAGGAAAAAATATATTAATTTACAATATTAGGTAAATCATTAGATTAGCAATTCACCATTTGAATGTCTATTTTATAATAAAAGATATAAGAGTTTAAATTTAGATAGTTCTCTCTTTTTAAAAATTTTCAATATAGAAAAAATCTATGAAATGAGAATGATAAATTACTATTTATCTCATGAGATTTAACATAATTCATTAGTTAAGATCTTTATTCTTAAATTTATAATAATTTGTCTTTTAAATTTGATTTTGTCAATGATTATATTTTTGTAATTTTTAATATTTGGCTAAATAAAGTTTTAAAAAAAGTTAAAATAAGTACTCTTTATACACTTTTTGTGATTTAAATCATAATAAAAATACTATTTTTAATTTTCTTTGAAAATTAGGATATTTATTTTCAATTCTTATCTTTCCATTGATTTTTATTTACTATTATGTTTGTAGTTTTTATTTTAGTTGTTTTTTATCCCAACTTTAGATAAATATAACCATAACAAAAAAAAGTTTCGTATTTAACAAAGAATTTGCTCTCCAAACTTTTAAAAACATCTAATTATAAATAAAATTAACTTTTTTTATTCAATTAGTCCTAATTTTTTATTTGAAGAATATTTGAGGATAAATTTTATGTACTTACAAAAGAATAAAAATAAATCTACTCATTCTTATTATGAAAATATTTTACATATTCTTTAAGAATATTAAAAAATAAAAAATTATGTTGATCTTAGTGACCAACGTTATTCCTCAAAACCATCAATAATCTAGCCTTTCCATCAACATCGAAACATCACCACCACAATGAAATTATCCTCATCGACCTTTTTTGAGGTAATAATTACTTTGTTAGCACCTCTTCCTCCTTTTTGAAAACCAAAACTCCATCACCTTTATGAAACCAAATCTCTAAGAACATGCACTTAAACTAGAATAAACTCATCTTCCACCTTTGAAGCCCCCATTACCTCAATTGAAGAAATATTATTATTAATTTAATTTCGTTGTAGCGGTTAAAGATACTATTAGGTAGTTAGATGGTGGTTATTAGTCACTTAATCATGTGCTTACACATATAACAAGCTCTCTTATGTAAGAGCAACTCCCTTTAAACTTCTTTACTAAGCAATATTAATATCATTTTCTCTTTCTTGATTATTCTTTTGTTATTTGTTTCTTAGCTACTGCAACTTCTCTTCTTTTGTTCTTCATGGTATCAGAGTTAGGGAAAGGAATTCACATCTTACTCTAGTGTTTTTCATTTGTCAAACTCTAGTAATCTTTGCACTCAATAGCTTCAAGTAATCGAAGCAATACATTTAAGTATACATCTATAAGTTTCTCTATTCAATAATGGTGGAAGTAGCATGTGAAACTACTCATTTTAAGTCGCAAAATTCTTTAATTAAAGACTATTATGCTCTTTAAAACTCAAATAATCCTAGTACTTTCTTATTTTAACTTCATTAATTAGAAGTAATTATAATTCTTGGAGTAGAGTAATGAAAATTATTTAGGGCCTAAGTGTAAGCTATAGCTCATAGATGGTAAGGTTTAAGTGCCAAAAGAAGAATTATAGGAGTTTGAGAAGTGGTAGATGTGTGATCTTATGGTTAGTTGTTGGATTTTGAACTCAATATCCAAGGAACTCGTTGAGTCTTTCTTATACACCTCATCTGCCAAAGAGCTTTGACATGAGTTAGGTAAAAGGTTTGGGGAATGTAATGGACCAATAATTATCAATTGCAGAGAAAAATTATCTCATTCTCACAAGGCAATGTATCTGTTTCTATGTTTTACACTCAGTTGAAAAGATTATGGGATGAACTATCCTTTATGGATCCTATGTCTAATTGTAAGTGTGGAGCTGGGAAAGTAATGATTGAACTAATAAATAGAAATCAATTGATGCCATTGTTATGGGGCTAAATGAGAGTTATGATTAAGTTAGAAATCAAATTTGCTATCAGATATTACCCATAGTAAACAAGCTTATTCATTAGTCCTTAAGGTTGAGTCACAAAGAATGGTAACATTAAATGTCTTTGAGTCTATAGAAGGAATGGTTTTCAATGTAAAGTATTAGGACTCAATTCATGCTTTTATACATAACAATAACACTAAGAAAGTTAAGGACCCCTCCAAATTTTTATGATTTTTGTAAGAAGATAGGCCATGTTAGAGCTGATTGCTTTAGATTACATAGTTATTGAAATTGGTACAAAGGACCAAGGACCAAGGATCAAAGGAGTTCCCACTAAGACAATAGTAATGGTAAATTCTTAAGATTAGAAAGCTACTTCTTTTAAGAATGTTGAAACATCTGCTAATATTTCCAACAATCTTAATGATTAGGGAGCAATTTTTGTTAGTGTTGTGCCCTATACCCAATTTTTATAATGGATATTTTTATTGATGTCCTGGTTGCATTTTTATTAAATATATCTCTATTATATTGTGTTTATGGTTAAATGATAAATTCCATGAATGGTTAATTATGCTTAAGGTCATCAAGCATGTGACTTAATAGTGAAACCATTAAGTATAAAAAATTCTATTATAAATTGTTCGTAGTCAATCATTATTGTTGGGGTAATAATGAATGAAATTTAGTATGTGTTTTGATTAGTGATTATGTTTTATTGATCATGGATATGAGATATTAGGTTAAACATATAGATATATGTTTAAGAAATATTGTGTTGGTCTGACCCATTATGAGAATATTATATGAATAAACTGTCATAAGTGACTCTTATGCAATAGTATTAACTTAATCCTTTGACATGAAAATAACTATAGATTCCAATATGTTAAACTTTATATTTTGATATGATCCAATATTATCTTTAATAAGATGATCATACAAATTGATATTAAATATGAAGTAAATTAGATAGAGGAATATGAGTGATTGAGAAAGAATTTGTCCTTTACGTATTATGAGAAATTTATCTTTAGGCCTCTTGATAAGTTAGACTGAAGAGATTGCATGACCATGAGAAAATGAATTAATAAAGGTTATCAACGTCATTTTACATTAATCTACTTAAAGATCAAGAAATAATTGAACTATATAAGAATGACATAATCTATGCCTTATGTTCAATTGAGATATAATGTGACAAAAGGATTATAATGCTATTTGTAAGATAGGTTAGGTCAGATTAATAACTTTCACATAATTTGGGTAGTCATAATGTTTTGTTAGAGGCCATTTATGACTTATGGGCTAGAAATAGACTTTAGACCACTACTAACATTATGTGAATCTACAGAGTCGCACATTTAGAATTAATCCAAAAGCGAAATTATGTTTACTACTCTCTATTTATAATTAAGATAATTAGAGATATTATCTAAATTATTTAGATATTTGTTTTATTTTAAATGTTAAAACTAAATAGAATATTATTTTATTTGTATATCCAAAGATACATAGTTGGCATTTATATCTTAATAGTTAAGATATATTTGCACGTTTTTAAAGTTTTTCTAGAGTGTAATAGTGCTTTCACATTATATTTAGAAAACATATAAAGAGAGAGTCATGAAAACTTTAGTGTTAGCATACTATACGCTTTAGAGAGTACTTATTTGTGTGGATACCTACAAAGGATGTTCATCCTTTAGTAACATCTAGATTTGACTTCAAGCTCGAGGTAGAATGTTACTAGATTAAACCTTCTCTCTATCTTCTAGTAATCTTGCCTCTCTTATTTGAATTGTAAGGTTTTCACATCCTTCTTATTGATTTAATCGAATCACATGAATCTTTGGTGGATTTTGCACATTGAAAATTTTTATTTTTTTTCGTGCTCATTCTACAAAATCCAACAATTTTTAGTCAGCACTATCCATCAAGATATGATGAAGTTTTTTAGAGGAAGGGGTCCAATTATGTTCTATAATCCTAATGCAATTAATTTTGCTAATAAGTTTTCCTCCTTTGGATCTTGTGGTGCTGGAATCATTGATAATGGTTCATAGATAATAAACAATAGTGCAACAGACTATACATGTCCACATAAACATTTGTTTATATCCTTAACCCATTGCAAAAGTATATAGACATTTTTCTACTGATGGTAGTATTATAACAGTCACTCATTCAGGTTCCATCACCGTTCATCATAATTTTCATTATCAAATTTGTTTTATACTCCTACTTTAAATTTCAATTTTTTGTTAGTTAGAAAAACATTGCAAGCTAACTTCTTTAAGCTTTCATGTTATCCCTTTGGTTAGGCATTTCAGAACCTGAAGATTGATTTTTTTTTTTATAGCAATCAAAAGGATTGTATAGGATAGACCATTTTAATTTTGATCTTCTAGTATTTCTTCATTTTTCACTCAAATCGATCACTATAAGTAATCACTTATAAATATTATATTCTCTAATGATTCCTGCAATAAAGAGAATCCTTTAGTTTTACAATCATTTATTGACTCCTTTGTTAATATTTAATATTTCTATTTCATAATGACATTCTAGACTAGGACATGATTCTATTGACACTTAAACATTCACCAATGCTTTAAAATCTCCATATCTCCATTTTTAGTGCAATTAATCTTCACCAGTTCTTCAATGACATTCTAGACTAGAACATGCTTCTATTGACACTTAATTTTCTATTGATATTTCTTGTGCTTTAAATGGTAAGATATGCCCTTTACCTAAATACATTATATCTCCATTTCCCATTAATATTCCAAATCCATAAAAACATTTGAACTTTTCATGCTAATATATGGGGACCTTATCATATAAGATCCCTTGCTAGAGTTTCTTATTTCCTAAATTTAGTTAATGATTACTATAAGGTAACTTGGACATACCTTTTCCATCATAAATCTCAAACCTTTTCTGTTATATGTGCTTTTGCTCAAATGGTTAAAAATTAGTTTAACACCTAATATGTCATTTAGGACAAACAATGGTACTAAATTCATTAATCAATAGTGCCTTCTTTTTTTCAAAGAGAAAGAATAATGCATCAGAAGTCTTGTCCATATACCCATCAAAATGGTATTGTGGAAAGAAAACATAGGCACATTCTTAAGGTAGCTTGAGCTTTACAATTTCAATCTTTATTATTACTTAAAATTTTTTAGTCTGAGTGTGTTACATGCTATCTATTTGATCAATAAATTACCAACCAAATCATTACAGTGGAAAACTCCATATTAGATGTTGTACAATGTTGAACCGCCTTTAGATCATCTTAGAATTTTTAGGTGCTTATGTTTTGCATCCAATTTAGCCCCCTCAAATGGATAAACTTGATCCTAAAGCTATTTAGGGTGTTTTTCTTAGATATGCTCTATGATCTCAACATACATAAGATTTTCATACATAAGATTTTCATTAATAAAATGTTCTATTTTTTGAAAATATATGTTTCCTTTTGCTAATTTCCTCTATGATAATTCTCCTTCTTGACCAATAGTTATCCTTGATACTTTTGATTTCCCTGCTCCTTCACCACCTTTTATTTCTCCATCTTCCCTATCTTCCTTTCCTGTTGATATTTTTACTACTTCCATTTCCTCATATGTTCCATCACCATCTATCATTTCTCCCATTCATTCTTCTTTCTATCATTGTTTTAAAAAGAAGTACTAGACTTAGAACTAAACCTAATAGGTTATAAGATTTTGTTTATTCTTATACTATCTCCTCTACTTAAGACATATCTTTTTTTGGTATAACTTCTTCCACTTCCTTTACTTTTAATCCTTCATACATTTCTTTTTCAAATTAAGTAACTATTATTCCTTAACCAACTACATATGTTCAAGCCTCACAAGATCCAAATTAGGTTAAAGTTATGCAACAAGAATTAACTACATTAGAGAGTAATGGAACATGGTTATTAACTATTTTACCACCTAGTAAGAAAGCAATCGACTATGGTGGGTTTATATAGTTAAATATAAACCTTTTGGTGAAGTGGATAGATTTAAGATAAAGCTTGTTACCAAAGGCCATAATTAAGTTGAAGGCCTTGATTACAAAGAGAAATTCTCTCCAATTGGCAAGTTGGTAACCATTGGAATTATTATTACAACAACTACTATTCATAAATGGTTTTTTTTGTCAACTTGATAAAAATAATGCTTCGTCTTCATGGCTTTATAGAGGAGGAAGTCTGTATGAAACCACCAAAGGGTTATTCCTTAGTTAAGCTAAATCAAGTATGCCTTCTTAAAAGGTCTCTTTATGGCCTTAAACAAGCTTTCAAGTAGTGGAACATTGAGTTCACAACCTTCTTGCTTCATATTAGATTCACTCAATCTAGCTATGATCATTATTTACTCACTAAGCATGATGATGATGTGTTCTTAGTCTTGTTGTTGTATATCGATGTTGTACTCATTACTAATACTAGCGTTGCTGTAATGGATCAAGTGAAACATCAACTCCATGATAAGTTCACCATTAAGAATTTAAGTTTTCTCAAATACTTTCTAGGTATTGAGATTGCTAGATTGAATGAAGGAACCTTTATCAGTCAATATAAGTTCATCCTTGATCTCCTTAAAAACACTGGTATAAAGATTGTGGTTGGTTCTTCATTTCCTTTGCCTTAAGGTCTTAAACTTTCTCTAGATGAAGATGAATTAATTCAATCCAAACCAATATCGAAAAGTCATTGGTAAGTTGCTTTATTTTAACTTCATTAGACTTGATCTTAGTTATGCAATGCAACATCTCAATTAGTTCATGCAAACTCCTAAAAAGCCATATCTTGATGTTGTTATAAATGTTCTACAATATCTCAAATCCACTACCTCTCTTGGTTTGTTTTATTTGACTTCTTCTATATGTACTCTCACTGCATATTGTGAAGTAGACTAGGGTTCATGCACTTTTATTAAAAAATTGCTTAATTTTGCATTTTCATTGGATCTACTCTTTTATCTTGGAAAACAAAAGAGCAAAATACAATCTCTTGATCATAAGCTGAGGTAGAATATAAAAGCATGACTTCTATAGTGTGTGAATTGCAATGCATTTTATATATTCTCAATGATCTTTTTCTTCCTTTATAGCTTCCTATTCTCCTTCATTGTGATAATCAAGTTACTATTCACACTAATGCTAATCCAATTTTTCATGAGAGGACCAAACATCTAAATATTGACTGTCACTTGGTTCGAGAATATCTCAAGCTAAAGTTTATTCATCCAATTCGTGTTGCTTCTCATTCTCAGCAAGCATACCTATTTACTAAGCCCTTAGATCATCTCAGCATAATAATCTTTCATCCAAGTTGGGATTGATTCATTTGCCATCTCTAACTTAAGAGGTTAGTGATGAAATATTATTATTAATTTAATTTAGTTATAGCAGTTAGAATTAGCTAGAAACATTGTTCATTAGTTAGATGGTGGTTATTAACTACTTAATCAAGTGCTTACACATGTAATAAGCTTTGTTACATAAGAGCAACTCTCTCTAAACTTCTTTATTAAGTGGTAGTAATATCATTTTCTATTTCTTGATTGTTCTCCATTTCTCAGCTACTGCAACTTCTCTACTTTTGTTCTTTAGCAAAAAAGCACCAAAAAATCACCATAGGGTTCTTTGTATGAGGTTGATGAATTGAAGTCATCGGGTGGTGATTCTTCAAACTTTGCTACTCTTTGCTTCTTTTCCATTTTCATCCTTTTTTCTAAACATTGGTTGAGCATTAGTCTTTGATTTTAAATTTGGTAGCTGCTAATGGTGCTTTGATTTGGTTTAATAATGGTACTTTGATATGGTTGAGTACTTAGGTTTGAAAAATTGTTAGATGGTGGGTTTGTTGAGTTGTATGCATTGCTGCCACCATGATACCTATATCAGTTGTAATAGCAAAAATAATACCATCAACAATCATTGCCATGTGTTTTGTTCTCTCTTTAACTTTAATTACTCCCAACTCATCAAATCCAATTGATTCTCAAACCCTTAATCCATCGCAATCAACTATCATTTCTTCAAATCATACACTCAAGAATCAAGTGGTAGATGCAAACTCATTAACCAAAAAAAAAAAAAAGGGATGGCAGAAGAAAAATCCAAATTTCGTGGGAGTATTGGTAATGGGTTTTGGAGTTTGGTTTGGGTGGGTAGGTTGAGAAGTAGAGGACTTAATGAGAAGGGTAGGAGAAATGATGCACTATAAAATTTTTATTTTTAATTTTTGATTCTCTTTTTTAATTTATAATTATAATTTTATTATTTATTTTTTCTTTTTCTTCACATGCACTATTAATGTGTGTATAATAAAAGAATATTTTTAGAATCAAATATTGTTCATTAATAAAAGAATATTTTTAGAATCAAATACATATAAATTGGAGTTAAATTATAAAATTCAAATTTGTAAGCAAAATTCAAAAATTTTAATATATGAATATATTTGATTTTGCTTTAGTGTTAAAAGTTACTTGAGTTTTTTTAATGATTATAATTTGTAAAATAATGAAATGAGTAATGATAAAAAATTAAAATTTAAAGTTAAAATTGAGGGTAGAATTATTATTTTAAAGCAAAGTGGTTCTTAAGCCTATATATATGTGTGTTTATTTTTATTTCATTTGTAATTTTAAGATATTATTCATTGACAAAAAAAATTTCTAGAATCAAATATGTACAAAGTGGGCTTGAAATTATGAAATTTAAATTTCTAAGCAAAATTTCGAATTTTTGACATATGAATATGTTTGTTTTTGCTTTACAGTTAGAAGTTAGTTGAGTTTTTAACACTTGTAATTTGCAAAGTATTGAAATGAGTAGTAGTAGAAAATAAAAATTTAAAGTCAAATTAGAAATCAAATTATTATTTTAAGATTATTTAACAAAAGTTTAATAAAATGGAAGAACTAATATGTTGATAAAATTAAATCTTAAAGATGTAATAATTTGATTTTAGAAATAAAAGTTTTAATTAATGTATTTTATCAAATCTCAAGAGATTGATTGTAATTTACCCAAATAAAAATCTTTATGTAAAAGCTTTAATCGATGTGATATTCTTAGAAAAATTTTAATTCAAATCTCATTGAAATTGTGGTGGTGAAGATTATTAAAAGATATATTTCCCTAATCCCTGTTTTATCATACAAATTTAATATTAACGGCTAAAATTTTCATTCATAACTGATTTTTTTTTGAGAAAAATCATTTATGAAATCTAAATATTTATGCACTATCAAATATATAATTCATTTATAACTTATATTAATTTTAGTTTAGTCAAATGCATAGCATAGCTTTTGTTCTTTTTAAGCAAATTTATAATCTCGTTAGTATTTAAAATATGTGGGGTTTTATTAATGAAAACTCATTTAAAAATTCCATCTTAAGTTTACTAATATAAAATCAATTTCATAAAATTAATAATATAAAATCTCCAATAAACTTTCATTTATAATAAAAAACAGTGATAAATAAACTCATTTCCAAACAACTAATGTCCTATTAGGTAAGATAAATTAAAAAATATTTATGGTTCAGTTAATTAAAATCGAATTATAAAATATCATTTTAAATTGATTAATCAATTTAAATTAAAAAATTTTAAATTAAAATTGAATCAAAATTATTAGAATTATCAACTTAATTACCTAGAAAAATTTGGATAGTCAATTAACAAAATACAATATTTATATAAATAACATGTTTTATTAGAAAAGTATTTAAAATATTTTAATATGCAATATTATATATCATTATATATAAATAATATCATGTATAAATTTTATATAATATATAGTATTATATAAGAATTTTTATGTAATATATATAAAAATATATTTAGAATTTATATTTAGTTGGTTTAGTTAACTGTTAATTTTTAATATAAAAAATAAAACTACAAAATAATAAAAACTTTATTAAAATAAAATTAAAATTACCAAATCTGTTCATTGAATTTTTTGATTCAGATTGATTTTGGTTAGATGATTTTTTCTCTCCTTAGATAATAAATTTGGAAACAAAATTTAAAAACTATATATCCAAATAAGAAAATGGTCAATTTTTGGAAAACTAAAAATTTAACCTTTTTTCCTGTTAAAAAAGGAATTTACACTTTCCTAACAAAATTAAAAAAAAAAAAAAGAAAATAAAATAAAATTTTGTTTAGATATTTTGGGAAAACAATAGACGATCACTCCTCTTATTATTCTCCCCTTTCTTTCTCTCTTCCAAGAAAGAGGGAAGAAAAAAAAAATTACAAAAACAAAACAAAAAAGAAAAAAACAACACCAAATTGTGAAGAGAAAGGAACGAGAATACAAAGGAGGGAAGTCTCTGAGAAAGAGGTTTGACCTCTCTTTCTTTCTCTTACTTCTCTCTCTCTCTCTAAACCAATCTTTTATCTTTTGAATTCTTCTTCCTCATGATAATGGCTTCTACCTCGTAAATTCCTCTTCTCATCGTTATTATTACCCTCTCTTCTTTTGCCTTCCTTGGCATATCATTTCTCCAATTCTTCTACCCCAACTGCAAATATACTTTTCTTCTTTTGATCGAAGCTTAAGATTTTTACTAAAAGGACTTTGATTTTTGATCCATCTGAATCGATTTTTCTCATCAATTTTAAATATCTTTTTCACCAATAGCCACAAAGATCCAGACTTTTTTATTTCCTTTCTGATTTCTGATTCATGGGTAATTGTTGTGCGACCCCTTCAGCAAATTCAGTTCATGAGAACAACAAGAAGAAGAAGCAGAACCCATTTGCTATCGATTATGCCCAAAACAATGGAGTCCACCACAGGCTAACCGTGTTAAAAGACCCTACAGGACGAGAAATTGAGCAAAGATATGAGCTTGGTCGAGAATTAGGTAGAGGTGAATTTGGAATCACATATTTATGTACGGATAAGCAAACTGGGGAAACGTTCGCTTGCAAATCAATATCTAAGAAGAAGCTTAGGACAGCAGTGGATATTGAAGATGTCAGGAGAGAAGTGCAGATCATGAGGCATTTACCTAAGCATCCTAATATTGTTACTTTGAAGGACACATATGAGGATGATAACGCAGTGCATTTGGTGATGGAGCTATGTGAGGGTGGAGAGTTGTTTGATAGGATTGTTGCTAGAGGTCATTACACTGAGAGAGCTGCTGCAGTGGTTACAAAGACCATTGTGGAAGTTGTTCAGGTAAGAATCTATGTGCCTTTTATTTTCTTGATTGGATCTTTTGTTTCTTTTAAGATTTTATTTATGTGGGTATTGGTCAAACAAACTGTAGGTGATGTTCTGGTAAGGATGATAGGATGTTGTTCTAATTTGGAATTTTGAATTATGCCTGGCTATTTAATTGGATGTTAGGTTTTTTGTATGTGTATTTGAAGCAGTATTAGATTTTGATGAAACTTGATGCTTGTTCTTCCTGAATATATAGATCTAGAACCAGTCCACAAAGTCAATGATCACTTGGAAATGATTAGTGGATGGTACCTTATTGAATTATGGGCTTTATGTTCTTTCAAGGTATAGTTTATTTTGAGGATTATACGCAGCATCGATGGATGGTGATTCTAGTGATCTAAACATTGTGCCTTTCTTGTATGGATTTCCTCTTTTTTCAGCTTCTCCTTTGCTGGTTGTGCTTATTTTGTGTAGCCTTTAACTTCTATTGACTTTATTACTTTTTTTTTTTCATCTGGTTCTGCCCAACTTATTTTTTCACCCTTGTACCACTCATGAGCATTTTGGTATCAAGAAATAGTTAACTAAAATTCGAGAAAAAAAATATTACTTTCTTGATAATAACTAATAACATCTACTCTATGTTGTCTTATATCCATTGTACTGTGGCTAATAGGGGATTCATTCATTGTGTTTGTTGCACCGTTGTTGAACTGATAGACCATTCTACCATAGAAAAATGGCATTTGGTTTGTAATTTATTGTCCATTGAGTTTAATATGCTCTGTTGTTTCACAGATGTGCCACAAGCATGGGGTGATGCATCGTGATCTTAAACCTGAGAACTTTTTGTTTGCAAACAAGAAGGAGACTGCTGCTTTGAAGGCAATTGATTTTGGATTATCAGTGTTTTTCAAACCTGGTAA
>CATIWR010256375.1:0-23412 GCA_949677035.1 Omphalea diandra | reverse complement strand
TTGCAGATCATAGCTCATCAAATCTTTGAGACATGCTTGACAAATTTTACATTTAATGCTTGTCAGGATGAAATCACGGTTGCTACTGCCTTTCGCGGTCGCAAAATCCAAATTCTTCAAGGGAAACCCCGTTTGTGTCTAACGGATAGTCTACGTGGCAGCTTCTTGTTAGTTCACTAGGAAAATATAGTCGTTGTCTTTTACCTACTTTCAAAAGTCGCGGTCACGAATTTTCTTGCACAGGTCACGACATAGGTCGCGAATCCATCTGTCGAAGTGGTTAACTTTCTTCCACAGGGATCGCGGTCGCTACCAACAAGATGTCTCCGTGATTTTTGACTTCTAATAGTCTTCTGGGACACTTATCAAGTTGTGGTTGTGAACTTGCCTCCCTCTTGAATTTCTTTGAAATTCGCGGTCGCGACTCAAACGAGACTTCCACCGTAAATTCATCTGTGTCAATCTGACTTCTTTCTTTCAAGCATCGCGGCCGAGAATGGTTCTACGATTTTGCCTGCTTGATTTTCAGCATGTCTTAACATGAGTAGCAGTCGCGAATCCTAGATTGCGGTCGTGAATCCTAGATTACGGTCGCGATTTACATGTCACTTTGGAGTTCATCAACTTCTTCAATTCTTCTTGAGAGATTGATTCAATTCTGCAAGAACAACACTTATTTGAAATATTTGTGATGATCAATCTACTTTGTCAAGATCAAAAGAGGTTCTAAACCTAGGATTGATTATCCTAGTTCAACAATGAGGTTCAATGTCCATAGCCATGTTTGGGTAGCTATCCAACACGTAGTAGGAATATGAGCAATGCCTATTGAGAGATCTAGAAAGCTATAGTTTAGTTGGAGTGTTTCTTCAACACCTATTGTGACATCTTCAATGCTTATTAACAGGTCCAATGTTTAGCTCATGTCACTTAAGGTTGGAGATTCAGAACATACCTCTTTAGCTTTCAAAGCCTGGACTTTTAGTCGGCTTCTCAAGAGCAATCTCATGAGCCAATAGCATTCCTATAAGCTCATCATTGATAGGGCTTCCAACTTGTTGGCTTCGTCTATAGTTGTCTTCTTAGCTTCCCATTTATCTTTGGGAAGTGTTCTCATAATTTTAGCTACCATATCCTCATTTGAATTTGACTTTCTCAAAGTTTTGAGAGTACCCACAATATCTATGAATTTGTTGTACATCTTAGTAATAGTTTCACCAAGTTAGTATACAAATGTTTCATACATGTATGTGTGCATTTCTATCTTTTTTTTTTTTTTTTTTTACTTCACTGGTTGCTTCATGCTGAGTTTACAATGTGCCCTATATTTCTTTAACTGATGTAGACATTTGCAACTTAGCACACTGAGATTTATGGAATGCATAGAATAGAACATGCATTGCTATTCTATTCTTGAGATTTGCCTTATTTTCTTTCGTAGTCCACTCACTTTTTGGATTAGGTACTATAACTTCCCCAATTAGCTCTACTGGAACTACTTTTCCTTCTTCAATATTATCTCATAAGTCAATGGTTTCATTGTCAAGGAAGATCTCCATATGATTCTTCCAGTAACCATAGTCATCTCCCTGGAAGAATGGAGACTTATGCATAGATTATTATTCTTTATGACTTGCCATGATATTTGACTCGCTTAAGCTATGATGAAAAGACCAGCTCTGATATCAATTATTGTTCCTTAGTGCCTTAGAAGGGGGAGTTGAATAAGGCAATAACAAATATTAATAATTAAAATTAAGTGTGGAAAAGATGAGGAATTAAGAAACACGATTTATAGAGGTTCGGCATAACCGACTTATGTCCTCTCCTATAATCTCTCCTCTAATATCTCCACTAGAGCCTTCACTATCTTGGTAGCTCAATGTGCTATCAATAACCTTTGCACAAGTAAGTTTCTAAGTACTTTCCAAGCCTTTACAAGTGATAGATTTTCAGGCTCTATCAACCTCTTACAATTAGATCACAAAGACTACTAACCTTAACCCAAAATAGTTTTCAGGTACTACCTTAAACCCTACATAAGATCTAGTTTTTAAGATTTCACAACCTAATGTTTCCTCAAACTAAATACAACAATTTGAAAATAAGGAAGAACTTTTTCACTCAAGTAATAAAGACACTAAAAGTTCTTCACACAAAGTATGTTTGATAAGGTTGAGAATACGAAGAGAATTTCTAAAAAGCTTATCCTTCAAACTCTATTTTGAAGATAACAATTGCAAGCTTTGAATAATTAACTTTTTTTATTACTAAATCACTATTTTTCACATTTTTTATTAAGAAAGGCTTTCATAAAAGAATATTCACTTAATGGAACATTTTTTTATATATTTTTGTTAAGTGCATGTCCTTTTATACCATGAACAAAGAACTAGCAGTTAGAGATAAAGCTTTCACTTCACATTACATCAAAGAGTAAGTAACACCCATTTTGACACATCCATGCCCATTGGTAAGCCATCAACCATTATTAATTTCACATAAAGGGTGATTGTCAATTAAAATACATATTTAATCATCATTGGATCTAACAAAATGCCTATTGGGACCAATTGTTAGAGAGAACTTGACTCAAGGCTCTTTATTTAACTTTTACAAAGGCTTAAATAACTTTTCCTTCAATGACCGTTAGATAAAAATAATGGTCATTACTTTCAAACTTTAATACTCATTGGAGGAGGATCAATGTCTGTTGTTGATTCCCAAAAGTATGAACTTGATGCTTTATTTTCAAGGTTTACATAAGTCCTTCAACAATTGTTAGATAGTTTGCAATGCTTGTTGGTAGCACCTTTAACGACTATTGAGATATGAGTGTCCCTAATGAGGGGTCCAATGCTCAAAGCTCAAACTAGAGCATTTAACTAATGTTCATTGGTAAACTTTCAATACCCGTTGGATGTGCTGAATGTCTGCTAAAATATTGAGTATAACTCATTAAGGGGTCTAAAGACTTTTGCTTAATTTAGAGAGCTTTTTCAATACTTGATGAGATGGACCAATGCTTGTTTCAGGTTCTAGATAGTTTTGCTCAAACTAAGGCACTTTATCCAACACCTATTGCAAAAGTGTAATGCTTATTATGAGGGTAAGATCAATGCTTATTGAGAAAATGCAATGCCCATTATGAAGTTTAATGTGCATAACCATGAATGTCGATTGGGAATATAGGCAACATTCATTAGAAGGTCTAGAAAGTTATACTTTTGTTGAAGTGTTTCTTCAACACCTATTGTGATAACTTAAATGTTTATTGATAGGTCCATCATGCCTATTAGATCAAAACAACACTCATTGGTTCATCAAGTTGAGTTTGCTTATACCTTCATTCTCTAATACTTTGAGTTTCCAAGCATGATTTCTTCTCCAATCATCATAGTCTAAAAAGTTGATATATCTATAAGTTTTAACGCGAATAACTTGGACATATATTAGCTCTTAGACTTGTTTGTAATCATCAAAATAAGACTTGAAAGCTTAAGATACAATAGCTTTGTTACATTGAAGACTTTCAATCCATAGATTCTCGTATCACATTTAGGATGAGTTTACCATTCTTCACATCAATTATAGCTCTTTTGGTTGCTAAGAAAGGACTCCTAAGAATTAATGGTGTCTACATCATCATCCTTGTTAAGCATAATGAAATCCATTAGTATGTGGAACTTCCCCACTTGCATGAGAACATTCTTCACCACTATAATCAGGTATTTAATAGAGTGATCTGCTAGTTGCAATGCCATCATCGTCAGTTGGATCTTGTTAAGATTCAATTTCTTACAAATAGAAATAGACATTAGACTTATACTAACACCCAAATCACAAAGAGCTCTATCAAATTTTCAATTGGAAATTTGGTAAGGAATATAGAAACTCCTTAGATCTTTAAGCTTTGGTGGAAGCTTATTTTGAATTGTTACACTATACTCCTAAAACACGTCTATTATCTCATATTGCTCTAATTTCCTGTTGTTTGCTAAAAGAGCCTTAAGAAATTTGATATTTAGTAATTGGACTAAAGCCTTAGCAAATGGAATGTTGATGTTGAGTTTTTTGAACATTTCTAAGAACTTAGCATATTACTTGTCTAACTTGTGCTTTTACAACTATTAAGGAAAAATAATAGGTGAAACATAAGGTTTTAGTTGTGTAAGCTTGCTTCCTACTTTCTCTTTAATTTCTTCCATATTGTCTTTCTTAGTTGGACTAAAATTTAGGGCTAGTTCATTACTTTCTTAAATTTCAAATGGTTATTTTAGGGGTTGTTTTCTTAGTTTCTACCTTGTGCTTATGTCAGGGGTTGGATATCTCTATGCCACTTTTCAAAATTAAAGCCTTGCATTGCTCTCTTAGGTTAATTTTAGTCTTACTAAGAAGTGCACCTTGAGTTTTTGCACCAAAATTGTTAGCTAATTGCCTAATTTTCATCTCTATGTTTTAGTTATGTTACTTCATTTGATTCACCTTCATTTCTAGCTTATCTATCTTGTTTAGCTCAGTCTCTACTCAATCAAAAACTTTTGCATGTCCCATGGCTACTTTTCCACTTATTGAGTTTATTGGGCTATAGAAATTCTGCCTTGTTGCCATTGAGGAAAATTGCGAGGACGATAAGGTTTAGTTTAGTTTGCTTGATTGCTCTGTGAAAAGTTAGGAAGATTCCTCCAGCTGGGATTGTAGACACTAAAATATGGATTGTTGGGTTGCCTATTGAAATTGGACACATATTGCATTTAGTTAATTAAATTTTGAATAAAAGGACTCCCCACTTAGCATTTGATTCCCATATATCCTCCGCCATACCATTCACAATTCATTAGTAATTTATTAATTACATTCATACTTACACCTTCAAGCTTTTTTGTAAGAGCATCCACTTTTGCATTTAACATAGTATATGCATCAATGCCATGAACACCTATAACTCAATTGTTAATCCCTTTCACTTGCCCATTGATAGTTGTTTGACGCCATCTCTTCTAATAATGAATGAGCTTCATCGGTTGATTTTCCCATGAGTGCACCTCCTACTGTGACACCAATAGTAATACGCACCAAATGGTTAAGCTCATTATATAAAGTTTGGATGATCAATCAATCTAGTAAGCCATAATGTGGACACCTTATCTATATACCATTTATATGCATCATATAATGTCTCCCCAAGCTATTGCACAAAGCTTGCCTTTATTATGCAATCTTGCTTAGTGGAAAATATTTTGCCAAGAAAGCTTGTGAGTGCTCCTCTCATGTAGCAAATGAATTAGGTGTCATATAATTCAACCATTTCTTAGATTTATCTCCCGAAGTGAAAGACAATAGTCTCAAACAAATTGCATCATCGATGGCCACATTAATTTTAATGGTTCTATGAAATCTTTAGAAAGTTAGTAATATGAGCATTTGGATTCTCATTAGCTTCACCCCCTAAAAGTATTTTGTTGTACCATTTGGACAATCGCAGGTTTAATCTCAAAATTATTGCATGCAACAGTAGGTCTAGCAATGTTTGATTGAGTCTTTTGAGTTGTGAAATAGCAAAATCTCATAAAACTCTTGGTTGTCTTTCATTAGCCATTGTTGATTTCAATAATCACTTTTTCTATTTTTGGTTTCTCCTTCAATAGTAAAAGATGTGCATGATCTTAAGATCAAATTCGAATGATTATAGGTTTTTCGATCATCACATACACCAAGCACTTTAGCTATCAAAAGAAATAAACACAATTAAACTCATAAAAATTAAAGATTTAAAATTTTAAAAGTAGATTAATAGAAATCTTAAGTGAAATTGATATTTTGAAAAATCAATCCTTATGCTGAAAACTTATTGCATATAAAACTCTTGTAAGTACACAAATAGCGTACAAGTAATATAATTTAAAGTAAAGTTTCTTCCCATAAAGATTAGTTCTCATAAGTACCAATAAGTCTCAATTTTCTTATTATCTTTCAATCAAATTATAAAGATGAAAATAACCTAAAAACTTAAATTGCAAAATTAATTAAAGAAAACTAAAATCAATTTGAAAGAAACTCTTATATAAATGATTTATAGGGAATTTGAGTCCACTACAATACTATTTCACAAATATATCAAGGATTTTGCTCCAAGTGTGAATGAGTTAGGCTTGAAGATGGATTTTCCTAATTTCCTCAATACTCTCTCTCTCTCTCTCTCTAACTATATTGAGTCTATTATTACTAAAATTATATCTACTTTCATGATCACAAAGTTCATTAAAAATACATCAAGCTCTTTGAATAATCCTTTAACATCTCTGAATTCAAGCCTACTTTCATAATTTCAATCTTGTAGTTAATGTGTTAAGACTAACCTTGGACTTCCACTTTTCTCCATTATCTAGAATCTCAAGCATTGAACATATGTGGCCATCATACAAACAAGATTGATTAATCTCAAATATATTAAATCAAGAAACCTAACACAATTAAAGTAAAATTGCTTTATATAGGGATTAAGGGTCTATTTTGTGACATCCCATTTACTAATCATTAAAATTCTCTCAGTCTATCCATTGCCATTAAAAGACCTAATTTCAATTATATATATTTTTTTCTTACACTATGTCTTTTGTTCACGACATAGTAAATATTTACAACATAGTATATATGGCTAAACAAACTAAAATACTAATAAACTGCATACTAGCTCAACCTCTAATAGACTATTAGACAACAACTTTGAAATGTAACTGGATGCAATTGTTAGTATAGTCTTCCTGAAATAAAATTTAATGCAAAAGAGTGAACTTGCATACATAAAATTTAATGCAAAAGTGTGAACTTGCATACTCAGTAAGTAAATGCATAACGATACTTCAATCTCAAATAACATAAAATTTAATGCAAAAGAGTGAGCTTGCATATTCAGTAAGTAAATACATAACGATACTTCAATCTCAAATAACATAACAAACATTAAAATACTAATAACTCATCATCATATCCATGCATGAAATAAAGTGTTTTTACTCTTAAATGTCACATAGGCTATCAGTATCACTGCCACAAAGGCTTTCATTTTTTGTTGTCACATATGTTATAAATATTGTTGCCACACAAGCTATAGATATAATTGCCACATAGGTTGTCAAATGATATTGCCACACAGGATGTTATATTTTATTGCCACACAGGCTATGGAATATTATTGCCACGTAAGCTGTTATATTTTATTGCCACACAGGCTATCGAATGTTATTGCCACACAGATTGTTATATTTTATTGCCACACATGCTATAGATATCATTGCCACATAGGCTATCGAATGTTATTGCCACAAAAGGTTGTTATATTTTATTGCCACACATGTTATATATATCATCGCCACACAGGCTATCGAATAGTGTTACTTGCCAACAACATCAAGTATTATTCTTTCAATAAATCAACTATAAATCCACTAAAATTTCAGCAATATCATGTCTAATAACAACACCCATAACTTTAACAACTCGTATCACCACATACTCTCATTCCTCAGTCATAATTTATCAATGTTTCATACTTATAAATAAATCAAGTGTATAACAATCTTTTCATCAATCTATTCCTCAATATCATCACATTAAACAACATTCGTTCCATTGAGTATATGTTCATGGCATTTAACCAATCACACGTAAGGTATCATTAGCTATTTACTTACCTCCTCCTTCAAGCTTATTAAGTCGTGGACAATCCCGGCTTATTCCTACTATTATCTTCAATGCCTTGAGGAACTATTTCAATACACTAAATCAATCCATGATGATAAAGTAAGATTTTTATCTTATTATGCAACTATGACATGATTCATGCAAGTGGACCTAGTGTTTATGCATATTTTCCTTATATGGCAACTTGAGCTTGCTATAATCTCATAGCAATAACTCCAGATATACTCATCCAAATTACTTGATTCTTTTTTTCAAACAAACTAGACACATGATGATAGAACATATTCAAATTTCAAGCCAATATCAGACACACACAAAATGTGGTGAATTTTTTGAATTTTGCCCTATTGCAATGTCATCTCAGTCTGAGTAGGTCTTACATTCTTGGGTGTATCTCAAATTGTACAAATCTAGTTACAATGATAATATACCATCAGTTACAAAACATATAAAGGAACATTTTTCATGTTTTACTCATTGTCTAATTCAGTCTATAAAGTCACCAAAACAAAGGACCAAATCTCAGGGTGAGCAAGTTTGTAACATGTTGACAAATAGTCATGATGAAGGGATAATATCTCAACAGCCATGCTAGATTTGGAAAAAATATTTCACAAGCATGTAGATCAGACATAAATATATTAAAGTTTTGACCATCATCAAATTCTGAATCTATGGCCATCAAATTCTTAGAAAATAGAATTAAAAGAAAGGTGAGGTTTCATCCGGGTACAGGGTCAATCCCAATCAATGAGCCATATCTCTTTCCACACAGCAAATCAATCAAAACTGAATTACAAGTATTTAGAAGGGATACAAAGATACAAATTTAATGTTTTTCACTTTGTCAAAATCAGAACATAAGGCCATCAAAATATAAGAAAATAGAAAGACTGAGGCCATTTTGGTTGGATATGAACCATTCCTAATGAAGGAACCATATCTCCTCATACACACAAAATCAAGCAAAACTGCTTCATATGCATTTATATGAGACATAAAGCTACAACTTTGATATTTTGAACTTTCCCCAATTCTTCTTCTAGGGTTATGAAATCATAGGTAAAAAATTATACTCTAACAGTAAAATCAACACAATAAGCTCTTGTTCTCTTGAATTTCAACTTCCATCCAAGAGTTCTATCTCAAATACTCCATAATACTCACTAACCATGCATTATTAACATGTCATGAGGGGTTAATTTCATGTTAAAAGAAGATAAATTAACTTACCTAATGTTCTTCTCCTTCTTCTTCCCATTCTTCTTCCTTTATTTCTTTCTTTCTTCTGTTGTACTTCACATCTAACCCAACAATTCTGATCCTAAAGGGTTAAAAATTACACTTGTCAGCCTATTACAACAAGACAAAATCATGGTGTTTGATTTCTATTGGTTGGAAGTTTACTTTTCCTCTTCTAATCCCTCTTCTTCACTTCTTAAGCACTTTCATCCATCTCCTAATCCATATAAGATCCTTATACTTTTAAATAAGCTATAAAATACCATTATTTATGATACTATAACATGCACATAACATAAGATAATTTGCCATGTAACCATACAAACATTACATATATGTTCAAGTGTCCCAAATGTAATGGTGCAAGTGTCATTGTTTTGTTTCTAAACAATTATTTATCCAATGCATATATTCAAATATAACATAATTAAAATGAATATGATTTGGGTTGAGGATGTTACATATTTAGCCCTTTAACTTTTCCAAAAAGATTTCATAAACCCAAATTTAACTTTAAGTCTAATTAAGCCATTAAAATATACATAATTAGATCTACATTCTTCTTCCATCAACATTATAAAACACCACTTTTAAAATGGCTTCCTCTTAGTTGCCTTCTCCTTCCCGATAACCCCAATGCTAATCCATGAAGCCCTCTACTCAATAATTATTTGTGGCTTCAATCTCTGCTTTCGTGTCTAAAACATTGTCCATCACTTCCTCACTAATGGATGCTCCTATAAACAAATCCAATTAATTATCCGGGCTATGCACAAAACCAACTTGCCACATAAAGACACGTCATAAACAAAAATAGCTCCTTTGAAAAATTGAAAAGCAAAAAAAAAAAAAATCCTATGCAAATTTCAAAGAAACAAAAGTAGCTCCCTCTTAGAGCACCAGGCCATGCCATAAATAATTACAATTTCTTAGAAAATATCCTTTGTTTGAGTTTGAAATGCAAAGATATTCTAAAACAAATGAATGAATTCTAATTAAAACTCAAAACCTAGCAGAAATCATATATAAAATAATAGTATATCAAATTAAAAGGAAAGCATAAAAAGGAAAGGCAAATCATAAAGAATGAATAAAAATAATAATTGTCAAATTAGGGTTATATGAATGAAATACCTTTTAATATTAGTGAAGAGACTTGAACATTAATGGAAACCCATATTTGGAATTAGAGAGAGATAAGCACAATGCGCAATTTGATTTGATTAGAGATGGTGATTAAGAAGTTAATTATGATTATGGATTTTTCTTTTTTTTCTCTTTTTCGAGTAGGAATTACAGGGCAACAAATTACAATTTCTCAGAAACAATAACATCACCATCATTAATCTATTTTATCTCCATAAAATTAGTATTTCCCTTATCTCTTTCCCACAAATATTTACATCAAAACATCCATCACCTCAATTTTTCCCAAATTCAAATCCTCAAATCTTCTTTCCTCTATATTCAATGGCCTAAAGTGTCATATAAGAGCCTAAGAATTAAAAAGGCAATAGAAAGAAATGGAAAACAATCATCATCCCTCTTCTTCAACATCACATAAATCAAATAATGATGAGAAACAACGATACCTTTAATTTCTTAGAAAATGATCCTCTGTTCAAGTTTGAAGTGCTAGTCCAAGAAATTGAAAAAGATCCAAACATGGAAAATTGAGAGTTAGAGAAGAAAGTTGGACAAGACATAAAATAGATATTTTTTTAAAAAAAAATTGGGATATATATATATATATATATATAAGTTTTCACTCTCCAAATTCTGTGCGTGATTTTCACACCAATTAATGATCAAAATTGGATTTTTTTTTAAAGCTAAAATGTCTGAATTGATAGTCTTAATTTGCTTGAATAGTTAACCTGGGTTTAAGAGATTTGTTGGAAAAAGTTTTGAGGGTAAATTGATCCTTAAGCCTTTTGTATAATCATGGAATAAGTACTGAACTTTCACCCTAATCCCTAAAATTAAAGAATTAGTTCATCCTAAAAGAAGAAAAAGAAATAAAGAAGAAATAATCTATTAAATTACGTAGAAAAGTTTTCTAAAGGAGGATCTTGCTAAACAAATAAATGAAAACCCTAAGAGAAAATATTCCAATCTCCACAAAATCTTCTAAATTAAGTGTCAAGGTTCAATCCACTTTTTTCTCTCAAAACTAATACTTTTTTTGCCTAAGTATGTCTATCCAAATACATCATATGTCTCTTAAAAAGGCAACCTAAAATTGTGTTTGAAATTGTTGATCTGGCGCCTTGCATGACATGATGCATGGGTCATGCAACAACCCACATACGATCAACTAATTACAAATCTACTCCCACTAATTTGTCAACTATGCTAATTAATGCATGGTCTATTGCATGACCTATACAACATTGCTAGAAATCATAATTTCAGCTAAGAAATTCATGTTCAAATAAAAAGACATAGAACATTAATTAATTCTAAAATAAAAATCCTATAAAAATAAAAAAAAAAACTCATAATTTATAACATAAAATATGTGCTAAAATTATTCCTATCAAGATATCATAATTTATAATTTAATATGCATGTACATACATAGTTACCATTAACTCCATATTAAACATCTTAATCCTTTAAGTCCTCAAAACTTCAAAGTTGTCAATGCAGTCCATTTACTACATATACATTTTCAATAGACATCATTACTTCCATGTCATCGTAATAACATAAGTTATATTTATAACTAAAACTAATTCTTCATTAATTGCCTTAAAATCCTTAATTTTATAAATATCATCAAACTTTTCATATTTGTTCAATTTATTCCAAAAATACAATTAACCTCAAATTATGTATAAGTAGCCTTAATTCCTCCATCAATAATTCATTTATAATTATTTTACATCCATATAACACATTTTTTTAGCAATAAATCTCATATAAACATTAATTTTATATTTTGGGACCCATTTTATAATTATTAAAAACAAAAATTCATAAAATCATACTGAGACCTCTAAAATTTACGAAACTTGAAAAATCATGACTAAAGTAATTAATTTGATTTTCTAGCATTAATTGTTGTTCGGGCCTATCAGACCATCACCAAACCACCATACACAATCAAAGATAATCCTACACTTGATGCCCTTTTTTTTTTTTTTTCTTACGCTTTGGCTTTAGGCAAAACACGTACCTTGGTAGATCTTTGACCAATCACGATCATTATCCCTCTATTTTTTTCTTTTGTCTTTTTTTTTCATTTTATTATTTTCATTTCTTTTTTATTTTAGTAATAATAATCAAAATTATCATAATTAAAATGTACAGTTCACAAAATATTTAATTTCTTAAATTTATATTCTCTATCTATAATTAAATTAGTTTTCATAAAATACATAAATTAACATAAATTAGATTTATTTTTTAAATATATATAATATCCTCAATGAAAAAAATTAATATTAAATTTACTTAAAATCAAATAATAAATCATCCATAATTAACAACTTTTCATGTCATAAAATGTATATCATAAATAATATAATTTCTCAAAATTAATAAAAATCTTCTCATATAAATAATCTAACTTTTTCATAATTAAATATTTTCATAACATAATATATTTCTCATAAATTAATTTAATCTCTCAAAATTAATAAAATTTTCTCATAAATTAATTTAATCTCTCAACATAATTTTCTATCTCAAGAAATCTCTCTACTAAAAATCTATTTGGCTACTACAACGACTGTTTATTGTTATAGTAATCACATGTTACTACAATGATTATATATGTCAATAGTGCATAAATGATTATGTTAATGAAATGCACTAAAAAAATTCTCACAAAAGGCTAGAGGGGTCACATATAGTCCCACTTAAAATCTAGTCTCCTTAAATATAATTTTTTTTTTCTAGGCATGCACATAATTGTACAATATTTCTAACATATCAAGTTATCAAGTCTCTTCTTTGATCTAATAAAATCTTTTCTAAAGTGGAAGATAATTCAATGTTGCAACTTTAGAGCATACTAAGAACTTTAAAGGATTTAACACAAAAAAAAAAAAAAAAAAAAGCCTAGCTCATCTAATTTTGGCAAAATAAACCTCTTCAAAATTTATGTTGTAGGAACTGTCATGAATAGACAAATTGCAATAGTTCTCTTTACAGTAAACCAATTACTTTAGTGCTTGCTTTAGTATTCATACAATAAACAAAATTTATGGATTTTGATCACTATTCATTTGACTTGAAATTACAATTGACACTATTCATCAAAATTTGAAATAATATATTTTTTAAACTTAATTTTTGTAAATTTCCTTAGAAAATTCATTTTAATACTACAACACTTCACTTTCAGAAAAATTTTACTCTTTTAAATGAACTTTCAACTTTGATAACACTATTGGTGAAAAAATGTTCACTCACAATCAGAGTTTAGAGTAAAATTTAAGAAATCACACATATAAAAAAAAAATAAATATCCACAACAAAATGGAAAAACAATACAAGCTTGTACATGGTTCAGTCCCTTAATAGACCTATGTCCTTAGTATTTCACTATCTTATGATAAATACAATTTTTAAATGGATAAAATTGTAAATCCTCTCACAAGTATAATTTTTAAATGGACAAAATTATAAACTCCTATAAATTTAGAGAACTCTCATAGCTCTCACACAGTCCCTCTCATCGTTGAATCTCTCACACTTTCTCTAAATGGGGATGGAATGAGTTTCTCCTACAATGGCTATTTATAGTCATATCTCATTAGAATAAAACATAACTCATTACATTTGTTAAACCACAAATCAAGGAATTATTTTCCTTCACCTGGGATGTTGATTGCTTCAAATTTAGCAGTCAAGTTTTTAATTTATCAAAGTTTTTAGCCTCACATGTTAGAGACCCACACTTAACATAAATAATATCTCCTAAGCACTGAGCATATAAAATGATCATGGAATGCAACTTTATATTTGTAAAAAATGAAAAAATAACTAAAACATATCTAACACAAAGGTAAAGTTTTCCCAATAGCACCAACATAAAAGCCATTGTATTGAGGCTATTAGATTACAAATATTTTCTCAAATCTTTAAGCTTGATACATCTACTCTTCCTCTTAAGACTTATCCTCTAACTCTTACTAACATTACATATGCTCTTCCTCTTAAGACTTAACCTTTCCATCTCCACATATATAAACAACCATCCATTTCAATTATCTCCAATTGTTCTTAAATATTTTCTTAAAAAAACTAAATCTTTTTTTTAACATCTCTTCCTGACAAATAAGATAAAAGGATAACATCAAATAAAATAAAATATTCAAGTAGATAATAACCATATACTTGTAAATGTAACCTACTAAATAGAACCAAAATGCTAAGATTAAACTTTGGTCATTAATGTGCATTCATATCAATCATCCCACAAAATTACACATTGCTATAAACTTTTAAGTCAACCTTATTTCATTTTTAAACCATGTTTAAATTGTCACTTAAGTTTTCTAAATTCTCTTAGGCCTAATTATTTATGTTGAAAGACCTTAATAAAGTATGGCTATCATTGAAGTCTTATGTAAATAGATAATTGCATGATGTTTAGCTTTTGTATTGAGAGACCGCTAGCTTAATATGCTTTTGTATGTTTATTAATACTTAAAAGGATTAGTTAGTGACTTGATAGTAACACTATATGAATGAACCAATTAGAGAAGATTAGGATTCCATAAGAAGTTACTAAGTGAAGTTGAATCCCTAGCCTCCTTTCTTCATTGATTGTCTTACAAACAATTTCATTGTCATTATTAAATTTAGTTGTAACTTCATTATTCCCAATTATAAACATTCATTTAATTTGGTTCCCTAAATAATATAAGGAACAAAGCACTTAATGCTTAAACTCAATCCTAATGGGAATGATATCCATAATTATATACAATTCATTACTTGTCAACCTATGCACTTGTAGTTTAATGCTACTTTTACACTTAGCACATACTCATCCCATTGAGTTTTTGGCACCATTGCAAAGGATCGATGGGTTTAATACTATTTATTAGTTTTGTGTTAATCTAGAGTTTTTATTTTCTATTTTTAACTTATTTTTCTTGTATCTTTATTTAGGTGCATGAATAGAAATCAAAATCAAGAGAACTAAAAAACTTAATCCTTCCTAATCCTAAGGTCGAACACACTTTAAATCAAAAAAGGCAAGAACAAAAAAATAAAAAAATCAAAGGATGGCAAATCAAGAAAACCAACACTTGAAGAATTCACTATGCCACCTTTTGAAGTTTTGCAACCAGCTATCGCTAGCCCAAGTGTTAATGGAAACAACTTAGAAATGAATTCGACATTCATCCAAATGCTTACCAACACTCTTCAATTCCATGGCCTTTTTTATGAAGATTCCTATGCACACATAACAAACTTTTTGGAGATTTGTGACACCTTTAGGCAAAATGGAATGTTTATAAATGCAGTACGACTATGCTTTTCACTTTCACTCTCAATGATAATGCTAAGGCATGGATCCACTAATTAGAGCCCATAAGCATTACTACATTGGACCAACTTTCTCAAGCCTTCCTCAATAAATACTTCCCTCCATCTAATATGGCAAGGCTTTATAATGAGATCACTACATTTAGCCAATAAGATGGGAAGGCTTTGAATAAAGGTTAGGAAAGATTCAAGGACCTTTTAAAGAGATGCCCAAATCCCCAAATTCCAAAGTGGTCAATTTTGAATACATTGTACAATAGGATTTTTGGACAAATCAAGATCACCATAGATGCAGCTATTAGAGGTTCTTTTGTGGACAACCATAAATGTCGCTTATGAGCTAATAAAGACAATGGTTAATAATAACTAACAAGGTCATGAGAGGAGTGCATCGATGAAAGTGGCAAAATTCAAAACTTGATACATCGCAAGCATTATAAGCTCTAGTATCATCTTTAACTAAGCAATTAATTTATTTTAATTGTAATATGGTGTCTTCTACTTTCTTGTAGGTTGTGTGTGATTTTTATAAGGGCAGACGACCTTAGGAGTATTGATTGTCAAGCAGAAAATCCCTTTGCCCAAGAGTAAGTGAATTTAGTGGGAAACTTTAATCATCAACATAATAACCATTACTCTAATTCCTATAATATTGGTTAGTGGAATCACTCCAACTTCTCTTAGTCAATAACAATACCTTAATCCCAAAACATAAGGACCACTTAGTTTTCAACCCCCACCACCAAAATACCAGCCTTAAGAAAATAAATCAAGCTTAGAAAACCTCATGGAAAAATTCATCACCAAAATTAATGCTAAACTTGATCATTAAGATGAGATTATCCAAAAGCTTGATGCTAAAATTAACATTATCACTAAAAATCACCCTTCCTTCATCCACAACCTTAAGATCCATGTAGGCTAAAATAACCAATTCCATAAGCTCTAAATCTCAAGGCACCTTACCAAGAAACTCTAAAGCCCATCCTAAAGATCAAGTTAAAGCCATAACCTTAAAAGTGACATGGAACTTCATTTAAAGGAAAAAGAAGAGAAAAAGGGAAATAGGTAAGATGGATAAAGAATAAGAGGTCATCATGGAGGACAAGCCTAAAAAGAAGGTAAAACCATATGTATCTCTCATTTTTTTTCCCTTTAAGACTTAAGCAACATATGGTGGACATGACATTTGATAAATTCTTATAGATACTAAAGAAGATTCAAATCAACATACCCTTTGTGAAAGCAATCTCCCAAATGCCAAAGTATACAAAGTTCATAAAGTATGTTCTTTCAAAGAAAATAATCTTGGAAGAATGTGAAAGACTTACCTTGATCGAAGAATTTAGTGCCATTCTCTTTAATAAGCTATCTCCAAAAAGAGGAGATCCAAGGAATACCTTATGACATTGGTTGCTTTTCATTTGATAAAGCTTTTTTGTGATTTAAGGTATAGTATTAATCCCATGCCTTTGTCTTTGTTTGAAAAAATAAGTATTGGTGAGATGAGGCCAACAAGAATTTCCTTCTAATTAGTAAATCACTCAAACAAATATGCCAAAAAAAATAATGGAAGATGATCTTATCAAGGTAGATAAGTTCATAATTCTCATGGACTTTATGGTGCTTGATACGGAAGAAGATAGGGAAATGCCTTTACATTTAAGGAGACCATTTCTTATAACTAGACATGCTCTTATTGATATTCGAGAAGGTAGCTTAATTTTACATGTGGGAGATAAGAAAGTGATATTCAACATGTTCAAGGATATTAAGAAGCCAATGGAATATGAAAGGTGCCTAAGAATGTACAAAAGAAACCTTTTTAGAAAAAGACAAATCCTAAATTTGAAAAAGTAATAATGTTAATAATGGACATGAAGGAGATATAAAGCACTAATGAAGTAAGTGCTCCTATTTTTGGGGTATGTGATACTCTTTCTCTAGTTGAAACCTTAGATTATGAGAAGTACCTTGAGGCAACTCCTCCATCCATTCTTAAACATCCTCAACTTGAACATAAACCCTTACCTTCTTATCTTAGTATGCATTCGTAGAAAAAGATAATGACTTGCTTGTTATTATTTTCAATGAACTCACATAAGAATAAGAGGAGAAATTACTAACGATGTTGAGACATAAGATTTGAACTTTAGGTTGGACTATAGCAGACATTAGGGGGATTAGTCCTAGACTTTACATGCTTAAAATACTAATATAAGACAATCACAAACCCACCATATAGCAAAAAAGAAGGGTTGATCCTAATATGAAGGAGGTAGTTAGAAAAGTGATGGTTAAGTTACTAGATGTGAAAATCATCTATCCCATTTTGGATAGTCCTTAGTTAGTTCAGTTCATAGAGCTCTAAAGCAAAAGGGGATGATAATCATAACAAATGAAAATAATGAGCATATTCCTACTAGAACCGTGACAGAGTGGAGAGTGTGCATTAATTATAGGAAGTTGAAGGCGATAACTCATAAGGACCATTTTCTTGTATTTTTTATTGATTAAATGTTGGAAAGATTTATAGGGCATCAATATTATTGCTTTTTATATGGGCAATCGGGCTATTACTAAATCTAAATAGAATTAGAGGATCAAAAGAAAATAATTGTCTCTTACCCCTATGTTACCTTTGCCTACCATTATATGCCATTTGGACTATGTAATGCAACGACCACCTTCAAAAGATGGATGATGGCTATATTCTTCGAGATAGTGGACAAAATAGTTGAAATATTTATGGATGATATTTCCATGTTTATAAATTGTTTTGATAATTTTTTAGCTAGTCTTGGTAGGGTCTTGTA
Source organism: Omphalea diandra (assembly GCA_949677035.1). Lineage (NCBI taxonomy): Eukaryota > Viridiplantae > Streptophyta > Magnoliopsida > Malpighiales > Euphorbiaceae > Omphalea > Omphalea diandra. Next base: position 5,140 of record CATIWR010256375.1, on the reverse strand, counting down.
ACAATGTGAGAAGACCAATCTAGTGCACAATTAGGAAAAGCGCCACATTATAATTTATGAAGGCATTATCATTGGACTCAAAATATCATGTGAAGGCATTGAGGTAAACCATAGCAAGATTGAATTGACAAACAAAATTCCTCCTCCAACATCCATCAAAGGCATTAAAAGTTTCATTAGCCATACAAGGTTCTATAGACACTTCATAAAGGGTTTCTCTAAAATTTCTAAACACCTTTGTGATCTTTTAGCTAACGATGTTCCTTTTCACTTTTCTAATGATTACTTGCATAACTTTGGCCTCTATCATGACTAAGTTAAATTGGTCTTTGCCATTCGAGCTAATGTGTGATGCCAGTGGTTTTGCTATATGAGCTATTATGACACATCAAAACAATAAAAAGCAATATGTATTTACTATGTAAGCCATACTCTTAACATTGAGTAAATCAATTGTGCCACTATGAAAAGAAAAATTCTTAATTATGGTTTTTGCTTTTAATAAGTTTATATCATATTTGATTAACTATAGAGTTATTGTTTAAACTAATCATGTAACTATTCATTATTTGCTTACCAAGGAGGATGCAATGCCAAGGCTCATAAGATGGGTATTTTTACTCCTAGAGTACGATTTGGAAATTAGAGATAAAAAGGATATAGTAGCTAATCATCTATCTCGGTTGTATCACATTCAAAAAGAAAAGATAAGTACTCCTACTAATGAAACTTTTTTTGATGAATAACTTTTTCTTTTTAAGGCTCTCCACATTCATTGATATTTAGACTTTATGAATTATTTAGTAAATGGTATCAATTCTCATTATTTCAATTTTCACTAAAAGAAAAAGTTTATTTATGATGTTAAATTTTATTTTTGGGAAGACCTTATTTATTTAAAGATTTTGCTAATGGAATCATAAAGAGATGAATGCGAGAAGAGGATATGGGTGATGTCCTACACCATTTCCATGCATGTGAATGTGGAGGCCCTTTTGGTCCATCTAAATAGCGACTAAGGTATTGCAATGTGTGTTCTTTTAGCCTTCTTAATTTACTGATGTGTTTGCTTTTTTTAAGCCTTATGATAGGTCCTAAAAAGTAGGTAACATTTCAAAGTGCAATGAAATGCTATTGAATTCCATGATTGAGGTGGAGTATTTGATGTTTGGGGTATCAACTTCATGGTGTTTTTCCCCAAGTCTTTTGGGAATCAATACATATTGGTAACACTCGACTATGTTTCTAGATAAGTATAAGCTATTGTCACTCTAACCAATGATGCCAATGTGGTGATTTGATTTCATAAAAGGTACATCTTCACTAATTTTGGAGCCCCATATGCTATTATAATTGATGGAGGTTCATATTTTTTAATCACCAATTTGAGGCTTTATTGAAGAAGTATGGTGTCAATTATAAGATAACCACTCCTTATAATCCTTAAACAATAGGCCAAGTAAAGGTTTCTAATAGAGAAATCAAACAAATCTTAGAGAAGACCATCAATTCTTCAAGGAAAGAATGGTCTGTGAAGCTTCACAATGTGCTTCAGGCCTATAGAACTGCATATAAGACTCTTATTGGTACTACTCCTTATCAGTTGGTGTTTATGAAGGCATGACATCTATCAATTGAGTTAGGACATAGGGATTATTAAGCAATAAGGTACTTAAACTTTGATATGCATCTTATGGGTAAGGAAAAAAAGCTCCAACTTAATGAACTTAAGGAACTTTGACTCGAAGCATATGAAAGCAATCAGATATATAAGGACAAGATCAAATAGTTGCATGACCATCATATTCTACCTAAAGATTTCAAGAAAGGCTAGCAAGTTCTTTTATTCAACTCAATATTATGACTTTTTTTGGGTAAGCTCAAATTTAGATGGTCGGGGCCCATCAAAATAATGAAGATCCTCATTTATTGTGCCATTGAGATAGCCAATGCAGACAATGAGAGGTTTAAGGTGAACAAGCATCACTTGAAGCCTTATTATAAGGGAGATCTCATGCCAACAAGAGAGAGTCTCCATCTTTCAAATGCCTTTCTTCTTAGAAGCCAAGCATAAGGGTCAAGTTAGAGACTTTAAACTAACATGGTATTAAAGCCACTCCCTATTGATCCTATCCTTATTCTTTGATTTTATGTTTGGATTCCTCTTTCTTGTACATTTCTTTTAATGTGTTTATTTTTCTTTATAGGTTAATGAGTTAGGAAAAGAAGGCATAATGTCTTTAAACAAGTTTAAAGGAGTTTTCTTTCACTCTTATTCTTAATCATAATGATATCCCTTCTTGCTTAATTAATGCCATGTTAAGTGTTTTCATTTGTGTTTAATGTGTTTTTCCTTGTGTATTTCATTTAATTTGTGTCAAAAGATGTATATATGACCATGAAGGCTAAGATTCATTGTTATATGAATTGCTTAAATCCACATAAATGTGGTCCAAGTAAGAGCACATCCATAAGCACAACTATGCTTCAAAGTGCAAAATTAGCAAAAGGTTTTCTTAGAGACACAACTTTAATGCATGGTTGTGTCATGCCAAATCTAGAATGCATGGCCATAAGCATGGTCGAACTCTTTTATTCAAACTTAGGTAGAAAGTTTCTATTAAGGTACAACCTTAATGCATTGCTATGACATGCCATTTTCTAGAATGTACGATGATGTACACAATATGCCCTTTTGAATTTCACTCTTTTTAAATATATGCCCTTTCATTTTCTTTTTTACTTTTTCTTTAGTAACCCAAGCATAATTATGCCTCCTCTTCTCCCTCCTCTTAAGTTTAGCCTTCCCACCTCGAAATCACCATAAAAACTTTACTCTCCACTCTAAATCACCATCTAATTATGTCTAAATGCCTCAAATCCATCGCTAATAAGAAGCATGGACCTCTAATTCTCCTATTCTTGATGGTAGTTGGTAGACCAATATTTATCAATAAGGAACATAATAAAAGGTATAATAAATGCTTTAAATGCCCCTTTAAACAAACTAAGTTCATAAATATAAAGGCCTTAGGAAAGGTGGTTTTGTTGGATGAAATAATGGAGTACCTTAGAGTCCTTAAATGGGTAGACTTTACTAAAATAAATATGAACTCTTACAAAAAAAACTCCTATTAGAGTATCTTAGTTCCCTTTATGTTGAAACCAAAATCCATAGGGAAATTTTTGAGTTTAGGACTACAGCTTTTTAACTTTAGCGTTTGTGCTCATCTTAATGAGATGGTTAAAACCTTTGAGCTTGAGAATGATGGTATCACTGATTACACTCTTGATTTGATAATCATTAAGGTTAGGCAAGATTGGGGGGAAGGGAAGATCTACTTTGCTAGAGTGAGTAGAATCACTAAAATTGGAAACTCAAATTTGAAATACATGTATCAATTATTGTAATTTCAATGATGGGTTGTGAGGGGAGCAATAAGGTTGTTAATAGGATAAAGCTCATGTATTTATCATGTATGCATATCGCAATCGAGCTACCAAGACCACATGGAGGATAGTGCATCACATGGGATTTGTAAGTAAGAAAGAGTCAATGTGTGTATATGTGGTGCTTTTGTCATCGGTTTAACCCATTATTTGATATTGTAAGATCTCACTATACTAATGATTTCATTATGGGAAAAGGGCCTAACTTGCTTACCTATGACTCCATGCTTCATATTATACATATTATGAAGTGAGGTATTGATTATGATTGGTGTAAAACTCAATGAAGGGGCAATGAAGATGACGATGAGCAAGAGGATGTTCATATCATTGATGGACCTTCTAGTGCTCCCTAACCTCTTCCACCATCTATTGGACCTTTACATGATATATTGGTAAGATTAAAGTCCCATTTGGAGCATATGGATCAATGCTAAGAGGCATTTAAAGATGAAGTAAGGTTACAACTTACCTCAATTGATAATTGTATGAGCAACACAAGTGGACACCTCTAAGTGTATTTAAGCGAGTTACCTTCCCTTTGGCACCACCTCCACCACATGCATGGCCATCCATCCTTTATATCTCTTTGTGTTTTAATGTCTTTAATATACTTTGTCTTTTCTTATTTTATTCTTATATTAGAACTATGTAGTTGTGTTGGAACTTTTGTTCCCTTTATTTTGAACTTTATTCTTATTTTGTATTTCATATTCATTTATTTTCTGTTTGTCTTGGAATTATGTCCTACATTGAAATTTTTTTTATATAATTGAAATTTGTGTTTCCTTCTTATGTAGTTTGTGCTTTTCTAATCTAATATAGCATTTTTTTTTAATTTTGTGCTTAATGTTGTAGAATTTTCTTTACTCCATTACCTCTCTATAAAAGGGAATTTTCTTTCCCCTTTTACTTTTTCTTTGTGCTTATAATCATTAAGGATAATGATATTTAGTTTGGGGAAATTTTAGGCAATTTTATATGCATGAGATTCCCTATTTTATTAGAACCCCTTGATCTGAGTATGAATTGCTTAAACCCATATCGTAAAGTTTCATAATTTGAGTGGTTAAGAGTTAAGGTCAAGGTCTTAAAGTGAAAAATCAATCAGGAATCTTAGAACCATATATTGGAATTAATTAAGTTGAATTTACTTGTGATACTAATGTGGGATTAATTAAGGTATTTCATTAAAAATTGATTAAGCACAATAGACAATTTGAGCATACTTAGTAGACTATGGATTCAAAATTTTAATTTTTAATCATGCATGTTTTCGACAAGACAAATTTCTACACATGGTAGAATAAGCTAAACCATCTTTTAAGGTAAAATCTTAGAGTTGACAATTTTAAGGAAATGATTAGGCATTCTTTGGTTGCCCTATTAACAATCCTCATCCATACCTTGAATTACACTAATCCTTATTACCCCTTAGATCTTTAGTATATACTCACTTGTAAGTATAATCAACCTTTTCTTTCTTTAAATCCATAATCCTTACTATAACCATATAGCCTAAATTGCCTTCCCTATCAAGCGAATAAAGTTAAAATATGGTTGTCAAATATTGCGTTGTGTCATTCACATATATATTTTATCAACCATCTGCATGTTTGAAAAGATTAAAAGAAGAGCTTGATCATTGTTATATCACCATAAGGATCAATTCAAGCTTTGGGGTGGCAAT
>CATIWR010256374.1:0-11947 GCA_949677035.1 Omphalea diandra | reverse complement strand
ACTCTCTCTCTTCTGGTGTCATATACATAGATGTGCATCAAGTAAATGTTTGATTGTGTGTAGGATGGATAAAACCTATATGCATATGTATTTTGAACATGAATGATATGAGTTATGTAAATGAAAATGGTCGTTACAGTTGATCTAGTATTATTACCACTCTGTGAATTGAGTGTGATACTAGGTATGGATTGGTTGTCCAAATATCATGCAATAAGGAATTATTTTACTAACGAAGTTATTCTAGAATCTCCAATTCATACAAGGGTTATGTTTTAAAGGGAAAGGCAAATTGTACCTATATGTCTAGTTTTTGCTATCATGGGTTTCCGCATGACTAAAAGTGGTTGTAAAGCTTATTTAGCACATGTGGTAGACACAAGGTTTGCAAATGAATTACTTGAGAATATTTTCATAGTAAATGAGTTTCCAAATGTTTTCCCAATTGACTTCCCTGGTTTGCCACTTGATAGGGAGATAGAATTCACAATTGAGTTATTCTTAGGAACTGCACCGATATCCATTCCACCTTATAGGATGGCTCTAACTAAGTTGAGAGAATTAAAGACTCAATTGCAGTAACTACTTGAAAAGGGATTCGTCAGACCTAGTGTGTCACCTTATGGTGCTCCAGTATTAATTGTTACAAAGAAAGATAAGACAATAAGGTTGTATATTAATTATAAGCAGTTAAATTGGATTACTATGAAGAGCAAGTATCCTTTATCAAGGATAGATGATCTCTTTGACCAGTTATAAGGAGCACGAGTGTTTTCTAAAATTGACTTGAAATCAGGATATTATTAGCTCAAAATTTCAAACTCAGACGTACTGAAGACAACTTTTCGAACCAAGTATGGGCATTATGAATTTTTAGTGATGCCATTTGGTTTGACTAATGCACTAGCTACGTTTATAGCTCTTATGAACAAAGTGTTCTAGCCTTACTTAGACAAATTTATAATTACATTCATTGATGACGTACTAGTGTATTCAAGGAGCAAAGAGGAGCATGAACAACATTAAAGATTTAATTGCAAATTTTGAGAGAAAAATAATTATTTGCTAAATTAGGCAACTGCAAGTTATGGATTAACCATATAGTAGTTTGAGGACATATAACTTTTGAAAAAGGCATAGAGGTGGATCCAAACAAAGTTAAAACAATTATAAAATGGAAAATCCTAAAGAATGTTCTAGAAGTTTGAAGTTTCTTAGGACTAGCTGGGTATTATCGTCGAAGCTACTCCTTTGACTAAGTTACTTCAAAAAAATGTATCATTTCAGTGGTCTAAAGCATGTCAAGATAGTTTTGATGAATTAAAAGATAGATTGACATCTGCTCCAGTGTTAGCTATTCCTACCAGTAATGGAGGATTTGTAGTATATAATGATGCCTCTTATCAAGGTTTGGGATGTGTTTTAATGTAGCATGGTAACGTAATTGCATATGCATCTAGACAACTAAAGCCTTATGAATTATCTTACCTAATACAAGACCTAAAACTTATTGTCATTATGTTTGCTTTGAAAATATGGAGACATTACTTGTATGGAGAAACTTTTTAGATATTTACATATCATAAGAGCTTGAAGTATTTGATGAGCTAAAAAGAATTAAATATGAGAGAAAGGCGGTGGTTAGAACTGCTAAAGGATTATAATTTCACCATTGAATATCACCCAGGAAAGGCAAATGTGGTTACTGATGTTTTGAATAGAAAATCTAGAAACAGTGTAGCTTATTTACAGGTATTTCCATTATCTTATTTTGTTCAATTACGAGCTATGAATATGGAACTAAACATACAAAAGAATGGGGCATTGATTACTACTTTTCAAATGAGACCAATATTCCATGATCGAATTAAAGAGGCATAGGGCAAGGATCCAAAGTTACATAGAATGATTGAAATGGTAAAACCGGGGAGACATGGTGATTTTGATATTCGAAATGAAGCCTTGATATTGGGTTCTTGTATTTGTGTGCCTAATGTTGATAACTTGCAATGAGAAATCCTCTAAGAAGCACATAATGTTCCATATGCCATGCATCTAGGAATGATGAAAATGTATAATCCCTTGCGATCTCATTTTTAGTGGCTTGAAATGAAGACAGATGTAGCAGCCTATGTTTCAACATGTTTGACTTGTCAACAGATCAAAATGGAACATCAAGCAACGGTTGAAAAATTGAAAGCATTGACGATTCCAGTATGGAAATGGGAAAGAATAACCATGGACTTTATATATGGGTTATCAAGAACTTTGAAGAAGAATGATGTTATATGGGTGATCATTGATAGACTAACTAAGTCAGCCCACTTTTTGCCTATTCGATAGGGTAGTTCACTTAACCACTTAGCCAAGAAACATGTGGCTAAAATTGTCAGATCACATGACATTCCAGTATCCATTGTATTAGATAGAAATCCATGATTTACATCTTAATTTTGGGTTAGTTTGCAACAGACCTTGGGTACCAATTGAGTTTCAATACTGCTTTTCATCCTCAAACAGATGGGCAATTAGAAAGGACAATTTAGACACTTGAAGACATACTTTAAGCTTGTGTGATAGAGTTTAAAGGTGTATGGGATGAATATATTGCCTTGATTGAATTTGCTTATAATAATCATTATCATAGCAGTATATAAATGGTACCATATGAAGCACTATTGGAAGAAAATGTCAAAGTCCTATCTATTAGGATGAAGAAGGGATGCAAGTTTTAGAAAGGCCAGAACTAGTGCAAGACACTGTGGACAAGGTGAAAGTAATCAAGAGAAAAACTTAAAGTAACATAAGATAAGCAAAAGAGCTATGCAAACCAATATAGAAGAGAAATGGAATATGAGGTGGGAGCCAAAGTGTTCCTTCAAGTTTCACCATGGAAAGGAATAATTCGATTTAGTAAGAAGAGGAAACTGAGTCCTCAATACATAAGACCATATGAGATCTTAGAAAGTATCGGTCCATTAGCTTACAGGCTAGCACTACCACTAAGGATGGCTCAAATTCATAATGTATTCCATGTGAGTATGCTCGAAAAGTATTAGTCTGATTCAACACATATACTTAGGGATCCAGTAATAATAATTGCAGATGATGTAAGTTACATTGAAGAACAAATGAAAATCATTGGTTATAAGACAAAATAGTTACAAAATTAATAAATCCCATTGGTTAAGGTGTTATAGAGAAACCACTCACAAGAATAGGCTACATGGGATACCAAAGATATCATTAAACGACAATATCCACATTTTTTTATAAGAATTGAATTTAGAGGATATAGTTTCACATAAGAGGGGAATAAATATAACATCCCTATCCACATTCATTGACATTCTTACATGAACATATTTATTACATAAATGATTTGCAATCCCATGAACATATGTAATGGATAAATGATCATTTATATATGTGAATTGGATAAACATGATGATGACACTTGCACCATTGCATTTAGGACACTTGAACATATATGTAATGTTCATATAGTTATATGGAAAATTATCTTATGTTGTGTGCATGTTATAGTATCATAAATAATGATGTTCTAGACCTTGTTTAAAAGTATAATGAGCATATAGGGATTAGCAGATAGATAGAGGTGATAAAGGAGTGAATAAGAGGGACTAAAGGGGAAAAGTGAACTTCCAACCAATGGAACTGAGACACCATGATTTTATCTTATTACAATAGGTTTACAAGTGGAATTCTTCAGCCTTAAGGATAATAATAGAGAGATTAAACATAAGGAGCAGCAGAAGAAAGAGAAAGCTAAGGAAGAACAAAAAAAAATGATGAAGAAGAAGAAGAGTAAGCTACCTAGAAAGGAATCATAAGCATTTTTTATTCCAGGAAAATAGGTAAGTTAATTTATCTTTTTCCCATATTGAATTAATCCCTCATGACATGTTAATATAAGTCAAGTGAGAATTATATGCTCTTAATGATTACTTGGTATACCATTGTGAATGAACATTTGCATATGAAACTAAAAGGATTTTGTGACCGGCTTGACAAACACTTGCAAATCACGTGGAAAAAGACCAATATGTACTATTGAAACATGTTATTGATCAAATGATTCACTTGTTATATGCTGGCCAACAAAAATCAAATGTCACTTGAATCACATGAATTCCTGGAAGCAGTGTTTGCGTTGGAAGGTCACGACAAAAATCAATCTATTGCACTTGCACTTTCATAATCAATTGTTATACTTGTGATGTATCTTGATGATATTCTTATGTTGGTTGTGCCATAAGAATCTGATTATTATTTTTATTCATTGAGTAGTGACTTACCAAATTTCAATTATGTTTTTCAAATACTGAAGCATAGGATTTGGATACTTTGGTGCATAGAGTTTTGCATACAGACACATGGACCACAGGTCATCGGCTGAATTCTCTTCATATGTCATGTGCATATATCTAGATAGGAACCAGTTTATGTCACTAGCCTTTAACATTAGTTAACATATATGTACATTAAATACATGTTGGAATGTGTATGTATGATGAATAAACCTTTATGCATATGTATTTTTGGACATGAATGCATGATTTGTAAATGAAAATGGTCGTTACATGAAAAGTATGAATAGTGGTATCCATAAGTCACAAGCCACCTGCAAAAATTGTAGGTTAAGTGGAACAGAAGAAAGGGAGCAGAGAATAAAAATATTGGTCCATGGTAGGTTTGGCCAAAATTTGGGTATGAGTGACGTTAGAAATGTTTTTGCCATGTTTCGGGAGTTGGAGGAAGCAAATGAAGAGAGTTAGTTTGAGATGGGCTCTTATAGCAACAAGCTCATATCCATGGGTTGTACAACCTTTAACTAAAGTTGTATAGGCCTCCAATTGTATTGTACAACCCTCTAGCTAGGTTGTATAACCCACACTCCACCGAGGCAGGATGGGCAGAACTTCATCTATTTTTAAGGATGATGACGATTTGGGTAACCTTTCTTATAAGGCATATATATGTAAAGAAAACAACAATAATGCACTTTAAAGATGCACAATTAAAGGGAAGAAAAATGAAATCATTGTATTAACAAATAAAATATTAAAGTTTGATAAAAAAAAAGTAAAGGCAATGCTACCTTAATTCCCCTAAACATATCTCAAGCAAGCATCCAAAAGAAGGGCTTCCAAATCGCCCAATAAACTATACTACTGTAGATATATATACTAAATGTGATGTACTGGCATAATGAAAAGAATAAAAGTATCCTAAATAGCTAGAAAGGAATGGAGTCATGGTCTTTTAGAGCTTAGCTGTCTGTGCTCCTGGATGGGGTCGCCTCATAATCCTTAGCCTCGTCGTCCGTATCCATGTACCCATGCTCTCTGGCTACTTGAGCTAGGTGCTCTATCTTTATCTCCACCTCTACAATACATTAATCCCTCTCTCTAATCTTATGATTTTAGTAATGGATCATCTCCTATAAGAAACATGAAGGTTAGGGTGTTTAGATCATAAAGCACATAAAACACGAACCATGAACATACATACATGCATTATTTCATTTATGATTCCATATCCTGTATAAAGCACATTTATTACATCAAGGTCCTCTTTAGTCCAAGAATTAAATCCACCATAGCTTCGACCTGGATGTAAGGAATACGCAAAAGAAGGAGAAAATACATTTTAAAGAGAACAATTTGTAATATAATCAAGATACGATAAGTGCAATGGAATAAGGAACCTGTGTAGGTGGTCTCAGCTAGCTTAAAATCACAAACTAATCAGGTGATCTATAATGACATCATCGACCCAATCAACGAAGTCATGTAAGACTCGACCGGGCTATCTGGCATGGAGGTTAAGGCACCCACCACTATAGGCTCCATGCCTTATGGAGCATATCTGCTGGCCTATTTATCACCTTAAGTAGTCATAAAGCCAGAAGCAGAAGGCCTTTGTGACCATAAGAGATAACCTCAACCTCGACCACCTCTAATGCCCAAGTCACCATAGGACCCCTCCAGTTGAGATGCAACTACAATAAAGATGAAAACACACTATAAATATAATAAAAATAATGTAATAGATAATCATGATTAACATAATGATGTCCATATAGGAAGAATACCTAGTATAAGGTGATCGTGTTCAAATGAGCATGCTCGGTAGCCACAAGATAATCCTTACAGCTCACTGCACTCCATCATGCAAAATAAGGGTAGCCACCCTCCACATCGTCTACGGGATCTAACCCTTGCAGTAGGCCCAACTTAATAGTGCACGCTAGTCAACAAGAAATAATATAAGCTTCAAAATGATGAGGCAAAATTAAGGAATAAAGAAATTAAGGAAGCAAACGTAACTTATAATAAAGACTCTTCATGAACTGCGCATGTAGCCCTGACCTCGAGAGCACTAGTGGAGGTAATGGTAGAGATATGCCAATACTGCAGACCTCAATCAAAATGGTATAGTAAATCCAAATCCTTTAGCATAGGCACCATACACAGTTCTACTACCCTAAAAGCATTCGAGAACATGGATCTTGACAAGGCATATAATAGGTAGCAATGAACATGTTGATCCACCACCTAGATGGAGTTATCATTAGTAAAAACATGTGCACCAGTTTAAATGCTAGTCCTTGTCATGACCCTACTCCCTTTTAGCTTGGGAATATAGCCTAGGACCCTCCTTAAGTAATCCCTCTGAAGAACTGGGTAGTGAACACTAGAGTTGGTAAGTAGCAGAATACTCATAAACTGTAACTCGATCAAGAAGGTGAAGTCCCTAGGAGTGATTTTAAGCTTGTCGAATAAGGTAGGTGGAAAGTGTGGATTGTGTCCTTCCATCGCTCTACTAAGGAATGCACCATCAATAAGTCAATTCTCGATGTCTTGTCGGCTAGCATACGCAGCAAGGTCCATATCTTAGTCCCCTCTAAATGGGTATGACTTAGGGGTGCAAATTATGACAATACACCCTAGTAGGCCCATTGAAGTAGCCTATTTTCTGAAATGAGATAATCCCTTATAAAGAGGAAAAGAAAAGTAGCAATAAAATATTTACACAATTGTTGTAGTTTGAAGGCAAGAGGGTAGTGAACTCAAAAAAATTTTCAGGAACAAAACACTGCATGATAGACAAATTCACAGGAATAATGAATTATTTGCTCAAATATGTAACCTAATTATTTGGTAGTCATTTCATAATTCAATTTCAGTTATTTCCTTATATAGGTCAAAGGAAAAAGCCTAAGTCATGAAAATCAAGACAATCAACCAAGTCGGTAAAAGGAAAAGAAAATCTCACTAAAAATAAGGTAAAGTGTCCTAGAAATTATTTCTTAATATTTTATAAACTAACTTAATGTTCACAGGCAAGAAGTAAATTCAGGGACAATGCCTAAAGCCTATAGTGATAAATAGTACAGAAATAAAAATAAAATTGAAAATGACAGAAAAAAGACACCTACCAATCCTGAGGTGACTCTTGTAAGGTGAAGATACAAATTGTACACCATTAATATGGCATCAGCTAGAAAATAGCCTGATGAAATAATCTCCGCAGTCGCATTCCTCAATGGACTGATTCGATCAAATCCCACGATCACAATTATTCGAGGGCATCGAGGATCAAGGAGTCCTCATTGATAAATTCCTTAGAACATCAAACATCTCATCATCACAAAATTTGACCATATCAATCATTGAAAAAAGTTAGGTTGCCCAAAAGCTACGTCTAAAACCTAGAGAGAATAAGTGAAGAGAGAGAGAGAGAAAGAGAGAAGAGAAATTGCACAAACGAGAGGCTTTTGAGGCCTTTTTATAATGGCCTTGAACTATACAATCGAATCAGGGTTGTACAGCCTAGGCTAAGTAGGTTTGACCACTTTTCAAGCTTGACAGACCCAACATGTAGCCCATTAAGCCCAATTCAACCTTCCCTCCAAGCATAATTATTATCAAATCACCAATATAACTCTAGATTCCCTAGTGAGGCCTATGGCAGCTAGTTTACCAAAATAGCCCTAAGTCTCCTAAAAGGGTTTAGTGTCAAATTACCAAAATGCCCTCATTACTTTCAGAATGCTAGGGAATAATTCGAGCTTCCTAATTTAGATCAAACCATCACAATGACTTCTAATGGCAAACAGACTCCCCATGAGGCCTCAAAAATGCTTTTAAGAAGAACTCCTCTTATCAAAATGGCAAAATCTAAAGAATAACTTTTTTTACAAAATAACAAGATCTGAAGAACACTTCCCACAACATCTAGGCCCCAGGCCCAATACCTTTAGATAATAATGAAACCCAAAGGTAGCCAGAAGGGCAATAAAGGTGCGAATCCAACCTCATAAATGCTAGAAAAGACTTGGATAACATAAGAACTATGCAGGGTTGTCCCTAAGTCAAGAATCATTAGCCAGAAAGACCAAAGCTTACATCAAAAAATGCAAAAGCAACCCAGTTCATAAGATGCCATTTATTCAAAATAGAATGCCTTATTACTTGCTAGAGGGCTGTTAGAAAACTTAGCACTTACTCGAATGCTGCTAAAAAGAAACCTCAGTACTTGATCAAAGGTAGCTGGAAGAAGATGATCAACCTTGATACTTGCCAGAAGGCTGCCAATAAGCTTAATATCTATTAGAGGGCTACTAAGAAGAAACCTTAGTACTTGCTTGAAGGCTATTGGAAGAAGATGATCAACCTTGGTACTTACCAAAGGGTTGCTAATAAGGTTAGTATCTACTCAAAGGCTGTTAAGAAAGGAAATCTAATACTTGTTTAAAGGCTGCTGGAAGAAGAATGTTTAACCATGGTACTTGCTAAAGGGCTACTAGAACACTGGGTACTTGCTAGGGGACTACCAAGAACCTTAGCACTTGCTTGAGAAGATGCTAAGGAAATTGTATCCTTGGGTATCTTTATTAATGTTTACATTCTATACTTTGTTTTGTCTTCACTTGTTCAAACCACCGTTTCTTAAATGTTGTTTTCCAAACCACAAGGCATGGAACAAATTATGAGCACTTGATTTTAGACCTCTAGGTACAAAGCCTAATGATTAAAATTACTTAACCAAATGTATGAAATGCAAAGGGGAATTGCTTAAAGTAAGGGATGAAAAGCCTAGGAAACCTTAAAAAAGTTTAAAACTAAGCCTAAAGACCAAGCCCAAGCTTAGTCAGGGGACTGCTAGCCAAACTTGATGGGTTGTACAACCTATAAATTAGGGTTATACATCCTTCAATTCAAGGTTGTGCAACCTTCCTTAAGGTTGTAAAACCTTGCTAAAACCATAACTCATGGAACTATTTGGAAGTGTTTCCCCCATTTAAACCCTAAGGCTATATAACCCTAACACAGGTATGTACAGCCCATTCATGGTTGTACATCCAACATGCAAACCCTAATTTCAGTACAACACTCATCTTTTTTATGATTGGAAGCATCAGGGTGCAACCATAGTTATTTTTGGCACTATGCACACTTAACACCTATAAATAGTCCTCATTTTGAAGAGATAGGAGAGGCTTGAAACCCTAAGGTTACTTTACAAAAATCATCTCCCAGACACCCCCCCAAACATATAAAACTTAAACCCTAACCCTATCCAACCCTCTCTAAGGTAGCACTAGACCTTTTTCCCTTTATGTTTATACATTCCTTAAGTAATATTGGAGGATATTAAGTTAACCATGAGCTTTTGAGGATAAAGACATTATTGAAACATCCTAGAAGCTATTTTTTTTCTCTTTTTCTTCTTTCCCCTTTTCTCTTCTTTTTTTGATTTGAAACATAAAAAATGAGGGTTGTACAACCTTGTGAGTAGGTTGTACAACCCTATTCCTGGGTTATACAACCCATATCAATAATTGTACAACCCAGGTTTCCTGCAATCCAATAGAAAATGTTTATCTTCTTTCCCTTAGATTTCTTGTTTTAGTAGGGGGTTTATTGGGATGTTTGGTGACTCTAGTGATAAAACAGGATGAGGCTTTATGGCCTAGGACACCTATTCACTTCAAAATGAAGTTTTGGTTAACTTTCAAAATGGTTTTCTTTGCTTTTCTCACTTAAAATGCTTGTGTTTTTTTTTTCTTGTTCCTTTGAACTTTAAGTTAAGTTATATTTCTATTTTAACATATTGAGGTTGTTAGACTAGGTTGATTTAACCTATGTCATGAACCTCTTTTGATCTTGACAATAGAGATTGATCGACTTTAATGCCTTAATTAAGTGTTATTTTACAAATTATAAGTTAGTTTTTGTCATTGAAAGTTGGATGAAGTCCAAATCTCCAACCTGGTAAAGTTCACTCTAATTTATGGTGAGTGTATTGTAAATCACGACTGCAAATTAGTCACAAGGAAGGATGAAGCTAGGCCAGAGAAATTTACGGATTGGTTCACTGTCGCGACACATCCAAAGTTGGCAAAGCCATAGTCACAGATGAATTTAAGATGTATGTCATGCCTTAGTCGCGATCGCAAATTTCATAGTGACAAAGGAGGGAAGCAAAGCCACAACCATAGCTTGCCAAGTGTCTTAGGTGTTGAAGATAAAAAATCGCAAGGGCTAATGTTTGTTCGTGACCGTAACTCAAGCAGTTGAAGTTTGCTCTTCAAGTAGAAAACTTTGCAATCTCAGTCGTGCCTAAGGCATTGATATCTCACGACCACAACTTTTGAGAGTGGTTAGAATACAATAGCTATATTTTCCTAAATGACCAATAGAAAGCTGTCACATGGACTAGCTGTTAGACACAAAAGGGATTTTCAGTCAAAATTGAAAATTTGCGACTGCAAAAAGTTAGAAAGACTATGATTTCAGCCTAACAAGCATTTAATGTTGAATCTACCTAGTACATCTTTGAGATTTATTCATAGTTTTAGTCTAACTTCTCTTTGGTGGATATGGGCTATAAATACTCTATCAAACAAATGTAAATGCAAGAGAATTCATTAATTTGTAACTAAACTCTTCCAAATTTGTTATTCATTCGTTTAAATCTTCTTTATGCCTTAAGTGATTATTTGGTGTGAGCAATAAACACCATTATAAGAGGTTTTAGTGTGAGCTTTGAAAATATTTGTGAGAGGTTTTAGTGTGAGCCCTAAAAACACTTATAAGAGATTTTAAGTGTGAGCCTTTAAAACACTTGTAAGAGTTTTTTTGTGTGAACCTAGAAAACACAAGTTGTAAAAGTTTAGTGTGAACTTAGAAACACTATTTGAGTTGAGTGAAATACCCAATTGTAGAGAATTTGGGAGTGGACGTAGGGTTAGTTAACACCCAAACTACTACAAACACTTGTGTCAATTTCTTTCTTCTTCTACTCAATTTCTTAACCACCTTATTCTTCATTTTAATTTTTAATTGAACACCAATTCAACCCTCCTACTTGGTGCCCTAGGCTAACAGAGGTGATAACCAAAATGTGAACTTAAGTTCCCTTTAACCTTAGTAATCCTTTTTTTTTTTGTAAGAATGCATAATAGTCATGTGAATAATGTTTCTAGTTCTTTGTTGCCTTGATTGGATGTTATGTGTTCTTTATTTCCTTTGAGTTCCAACTTCTATTTTTTTTGTTCTACTTTTAACACCTTGGAGTAATGATCAAGAGAGGAACTCAAGTTTCCCTTGACTTTGATATCCCTCTTTGTGTTAGAGTTTATGAATAGTCACGTGAATGGTTTTTTTCTAGTCCTTTGATCCCTTGGATTGTTTTGGATATTATAACTACTTCCATGTTAAGTTCTACCCCAGACGTTTTAGTTCTTTATGAGTAAGGTGAGTGAGGGTTCAATCACCATAGGACCTCACTTTAGTGAATCTTTGTCATAGGGCACCTAACATCCTCTAAATGCTTGGCCTAGTATGTGTCAATTCCTTCTCTTTTATTCATTATTCAAGCATTTATTCATATATATATATATATATATATATAT
>CATIWR010256371.1:0-27095 GCA_949677035.1 Omphalea diandra | reverse complement strand
TCTACTTCCTGCTGTTGCTGAAATATGTTCTGATTTTGATCCTACTGTAGATGTGGAACCATCATTGTTGAAGTTATTCCGAAATTTGTGGTTCTATGTTGCCCTTTTTGGTTTAGCACCTCCTATACAGAAAACTCCACTACCAGCAAAGTTAGTTTCAACCACATTGAACAGTGTAGGAAGCATGGGTACAATTGCTCTTCAAGCAGTCAGTGGACCATACATGTGGAATGCACAGTGGTCTTCTGCAGTTCAGCATATTGCTCAAGGGACTCCTCCTCTTGTAAGTCAACTATGAATGGTTCTACCATTTTACTCTTTTGTTGCCTCATTAAAGTAGCAGTAGTTCTTTCTTTCTCCCTGATATCATTCTAAATGTCATTTATTTTCTAAGGGGGTGCTTGGTATTGTTATTGCTAATAGAACTTTTGGGCAAACAATTAGTAGAAATTCCCTACGCTAATTGATAATGGATCTTTTCAATATGATTTTTGTGTAAGAAGCTTATTTTGAAAGAAGCTCATATTTGAAGCTTTTGCAAAAGACCATTGAATTAGATTTGACGAGATAATTCTTCCATGAATAGCTCAGAAGATCTACAAAACTTAAAAGTGTTATAGTTTAGATAACAACTATAGATCTTTGTGATAGCAATGCCAAACATGCTTAGATTGTCGAATTCTTGAAGCTGCAATAGCAGAATGTTTTTCTGGATTCTAGGATGAATATGCCATGTTGCTCTAGACATCAAATCTGTTAGAATACCCCTTTGGCTTAAGGGGCTCAACCCTGAAGCCTTAACCATTGAAAGGCAGGGGCTCCCCCAAAGGGGGGGGTGGCGGCTATTATTGAGGTGCTAGAAGCCGTGCCTTTGCAATATTCCCTATTTTTTTGGTTGAATTATTGACTCTTCTTTCTAAGATTTGGCTGCCTAGACCTTACTTCTTAAGATTTTGTGATCTTAAGTTGACTGCTGGTTGTCATCAGTCAGTTTTTTTCCTTTTCCATAGTTAATTCCATTGTATTATCCTCTTCTTTTTTTTCCCTGGTCGCTTATTTTCTTGTTTCTTGTTTCTTGTTTCTTTGTATTTTATTCAATACTATTACACCTCTTTCCTTTTTTTATTTTTATTTCATTTCTTTAATCAGCCATTTCTTCTCTTACTCCTATGATGTTGACTCATTCCTAATATTTAGTTATCATGAGCTAGATTACCTTGTTCCATATTGAATTCAACTCTATCATCTTCCTTCACAGCCCATTTGGTACATGGAATTGCTTAATTAAGTCATAATATTAGTAAATAACACTATGTTTGGTATAGAGGTTGGGCTTAATAATCACAAAGGCTTAGCTAACCATGAGAATAGTCTTAGCTAAAACCTAGCCTCTCATGTCTTTGGCAATCCATATATAGTGAGATCACTAATCCCATGGTCATAAATTTTAATTCCTAAAATAACCTTAATTTTTTACTTTATTTCTCAAAAATGGCCTAAAATTTATAATTTATTTTTTAATTGCATGTACTTATATTATCATTCACTACAAAAAAAAAAAAATCATATGATAATAATTAAAATACAAAAACTAATATGATAATAATTAACATACAAAAAGATAACATTATAAAAATTAATTAATAAATCATATTGTAAAAATAATACATGAGAGCAAAAATAGTGATAATAATAAATCATATAATAATAATTAACAAATAAAATATAATATTATAAAATTAATTATTACATGAGAGCAAAAATAGTGATTCAAACCAACTATTAGTGCAGACTATATGAAAAATGAGAAAATTTTTTGAGATAAAGAAAAATTAAAAAAAACATAATTTTTATATATGGGGCAAAGTGTGTTTAGATAATTTGATTATTTTAATAATTTATCTCTTTGGTTAAACTCTCCTACCAAATATAGGATTGACTAATACTGTGATTAAAATGGTTACACCAAACAAGGTTCAATACAAACAATCCTATGACTTAACTAAGCATAGAATTGAGAGTAATCCTAAGAATTATGAATCCATGAACCAAACGGGCTGTTAGTTTTTTTTCTTTTCTCACCTATTATCTTTCTTCTTGTAGATGCCTCTTAGATCCATTATTTTTTTTTTTTTGGGCTCTTTTGTTTGTTCATTAGTTAGTTTTTTTTTTCCCCCTTTTTTCATGTTCTTGTTGGTTTTGAACTTCATTTTTATCAAAGCATCTACCATATATTAATTTGGGTTTGAGCTTCATTTTTATCAAAGCATCTACCGTATATTAATCTAACTCGCAAGAACTGATGTTAAATCGTTATTTGATCATAAACATACTGCTATTATGGGAGAAAGAACAGGTTAGATTTATTTTATTTGTTTTGCGCCTAATGTGACTTGGGCGCCCGTTTGCATCTTGCTCCTTAGACAACTATGAGAATATGATTCTATATGTCTCACGGCTAGCATTATTTTATTTTAATGCATTGCTGTTTTGGGATTAATATGTCATGTTGCTTATTGCAATTGATCTGTCAGACATTAATGCAGTGTGGCTGCTGTGTCACAGACTCTGAGAGGGGTTTTTAGGAGGTAATACATGAGTCTCCAAGAAATGCCTTGGGATTTGTTTATATAAGGGAGGCTATTGGTCTATCTGGATTTCCCTCATTTTCCATTAAATACATCCTGCAAGTTTTGTAGGCCCTGAAATCATGCCCTGTTGGCTCAGAAAATGAAAAATGTCATTTGCACTTTCTGCATTTCCGGCTTATGTGGCATATGATTTATTTTTTATTTTATCCTTTTGCCCCCTTGTTTCGATACATACAAAATCTCAATTATTTTGTCTTCTCACATACTTTAGTATTTCATACGATTTCACTAAATCTATTTGACCAGTAGTATTTCCACATCAGGTGGGATGTTAGGCAGCAGAAAACTAGTGGTGCAAGTACTAGTACTTCTTAAGACAATTAGGTAGGTCCTGGCCATGTGGCATATTTCATCTGGAACGTGAGCAAATCTAAAATATTGTCCTGATTTGAGCAGTAGTAATTCAGATTAGTTAGATCTTGGGTCTGGATTCCCCTTTGATGAATTGGTTATAAGTGTGAAAATGACTTGATCCTGGGCAGTTTGGAATCAAATATACTCGTAGATCTGAAATAAAAAGTTTTTGTCATTGGAAGTGGAATTATTTGGAGGGATAACCATGCTTCAAATTGTTTATAACTATAATAACTGATTAAATTGAATTAATAACACAAATATGTTTTTTGAATTGACATTGTCAACCTATCCAGTATATACTTTTGTTCCTTGAATAAATTTCCATTTATCTCTAGTTATTGTGGTGAACTAACTCATACCTAAACTTTTTGACATGACATTGTGACTCCAGGTTGTCAGCTCAGTTAAATGGCTTGAAGATGAATTCGAGCTCAATGCCCTCCATAATCCTGGAAGCCGTCGAGGGGGTGGCAATGAGAAAGCAGCTGTGACCCAAAGAGCTGCTCTTTCAGCTGCCCTAGGTGGGCGAGTTGATATTGCAGCAATGAGCACAATTTCAGGTTGGAGAAGCTCCTTGTTGTTTAGATTTTTTATCTTGCTTTATTTCAAGGGGGTATCTCGTTCTTCTTGTAATTTTGGACCTTTGTTTGAACAAAACCTTCTTCGACACCACGTGTGCATGCATACAAACACATATATATACATTAGTTCTTAGTTGAGTCATCTTTGCTTAAGCTATTTGTTTTATGCTGTAATTCTCCCTTGTAATGAATGGGCTTGTTGATTCCTGAAGGAGGCTTTTTTGGTTGTCATATTGGTTTTGCAGGTGTGAAGGCGACCTATCTTCTTGCTGTAGCTTTTCTGGAGATAATACGTTTCAGCAGTAATGGCGGCATCCTTAATGGTGATAGTGGTCTTAATGCTTCTAGAAGTGCCTTCAGTTGCGTATTCGAGTACCTAAAAACTCCAAACCTTATGCCAGCTGTCTTCCAATGTTTGAAGGCAATCGTGCATAGAACATTTGAAGCAGCAGTGCAGTGGCTGGTATTAAGCAATTGCCTTCTCTTTTGCAGTGAGCATTGAGTTATTGTATTCTGTAGATCTTGGACAAAGGCAGCAACTGTTTGCACATGCACACATTTGGGCATATTTTACTTGATGTATTCAATCACCTGCTCCTCAAGGGGTGTGAATTTTTGAAATAGTTGAATGCACCTTCTCTAGGATTTTATTTGATTGTTTTCTTATTATTACTTTTCCTCCTACCCCAGCATTTTCATCTCCTTCCCTTTTTGTTATCTGAACTTCATTGTATGTTGATCCGGGTTCAGGAGGATCAAATGAGTGAAACAGGCAAAGAAGCTGAGATCAGAGAATCAACTCTTTTTGCTCATTCTTGTTTTCTAATTAAAAGCATGTCACAGAGGGAGGAACACATCCGAGATATTGCTGTAAACTTGTTGACTCAGCTAAGAGACAAGTTCCCTCAGGTAAAGTACTTCTGGTAGTACTATTGATTATTCATTGATTTTTTTCTTTATATTTTTTATTGATAAATAATTAGCTAGTTTATTTGAAACAAACGGAATTACATCTATGCAGATTTTGTGGAATTCATCCTGCTTAGATTCCCTGCTATTTTCATTTAATAATGACACATTTGCTGCTGTTGTCAATGATCCTGCTTGGATAGCAACAGTTCGATCTTTGTACCAAAGAATTGTGAGAGAATGGATCAGCATATCACTTTCACATACCCCCTGCACCAGCCAAGGTCTACTTCAGGTTGATTTCATGCTCTATCAATTATTACATGCCAGAATAACTCAATGTTAATTTATTTTTCCTCAAATCAGTGAGTACCATGGTAGTTCGCCTGTTTTACTTTGGTAACTTTTAGAACTTTCATCAATATAATGAGAATGGGTCATGCTCTCTCCCATGCTTCTGATATATTTACGACGGAGCCTTCTTCTATATGTTACAGTGTCTTATGCTAGTCAAAATGGGAAAAGAGATGCAAAGTAGAGTTGTTTGAAATGAAATTTGGGCTTCTCATTTTTATGCCAATTGGTGATTATCAATTGCCAAGTTGTTTTTTTTTTTTTTTTTTATTGTTGTCTTTGGATGATGAATAGTTGGCATCTAATGATTATCCCCAATAGTCACTATATTGTTTGTTCAGCATTTGGCCGTAGTGTGAAATACAACTGTAATTTCATTTACGTTTATGAAACTCTTTGTTTGCATTATTATCTGGGTGATAGACTTGTTTGTCCTGTAAGCTTCCTTTTGAATATTCTTGCTGTTGCTGATTTATCGTAAAGTTGTGAGAATGTCCTTACTGATATTGCAGGTTGCACTTGGTAAAGTGTTAAATCTAGATGACTGCTTTGGCATTTTAATCTTTTACTTAAGTTTATTTTATGGGTGAGTTTAAATTGGGGAGGCTTTGACTGTAGAAAAGAGGTCAAAGTTCTTTAAAACTGTGCCTATTTTGTGGTGTTTGGGAGTTTTGGCTTCTTTATGGGTTGCTTCTTCAGGGGTTTTGAAAGGAAAACTTTTTTGTATTAGCCAGCATGATTGAGGGGACTACTTTTTGTGTTTTGCTTTGATTGTTCTTGGGCGGTCACATAGTTTTGGAGAATCCTGGATCCCCCCAACTTGTGATATGTATATCCTTTCTTTTAAATAGATTTTTTCCAATCTAACTCCATCCAAAAAGTGGGCGAAATTAAGGTTGATAGGTTAAAATGAGTGGAAGATGCTGGAAATGTTACACACCACTGCTGCCTCCATGCCCATATTGCCATGACAACCAACCACCTTTGTCACTTGTGAACCTTCACCACCACTACCACACTTGCTTAAGCAAGTTAAAAAAAAAATTAAATATTTAAAATTTCATTTTCTTATCATTTATTCTTAACTTTGTAGTAAACATACTTGGCCATTAGAAATTTCATAATTGATCTTCATCCATAAAACAAACCAGCACACTTAGAAGGATAATATTACATGCTTACATATACACCTTGGAATTTATATGGCATTTTCATTTCCATTTTTTTTAACTCTGAATTGTTCGTGATGCTGAGTTTTTGCTTATTAAAGTTAAAAATTGGCATTGATATCTTATCGAATAACTGTTTTTATTTATTGTCTTGATTTGGTCTTCTTTGTGGTTCCATCTACCATAGGAAAAGCTTTGCAAAGCTAACACATGGCAGAGAGCACAACCTACAGCTGATGTGGTTTCTCTTTTAACTGAGATAAGGATTGGCACTGGTAAAAATGATTGGACTGGCATAAGAACCGCTAACATTCCTGCAGTTATGGCTGCAGCTGCAGCTGCATCAGGAGCAAACTTGAAATTGACAGAAGCATTCAATTTGGAGGTACTCAGTACTGGTATAGTCAGTGCAACAGCTAAGTGCAACCATGCTGGAGAAATCGCTGGCATGAGAAGGTTGTATAGCAGCATTGGTGGCTTTCAACCTGGTAACACACCAACAGGTTTTGGAAGTGGTCTCCAGAGATTGATATCTGGAGCATTTTCTCAACCACCACAGGCCGACGATGATTCGTTTAATGGGATTTTACTAAATAAGTTTGTGCATCTTCTTCAACAATTTGTTAATATTGCAGAGAAAGGTGGTGAAATAGACAAGTCACAGTTTCGTGATACTTGTTCTCAGGCAACTGCATTACTTCTCTCTAATCTGGTAAAAATATGTTGATCCTTTTGTCCCCCATCTTCTCTCTTCTCCTATTCAGCTAATAGTGAATGAACTTTTTGGAGGTTATTTTGTTCCAATAATTTTTTTCCTAGCCAGGCTTCTGATTCTAGATCAAACATTGAGGGATTTGCTCAACTTCTACGTCTTCTCTGCTGGTGTCCAGCATATATTTCTACATCAGATGCTATGGAGACTGGTGTTTTCATTTGGACTTGGTTGGTTTCTGCTGCACCCCACTTGGGATCTCTTGTTCTTGCAGAGCTTGTTGATGCATGGTTATGGACAATTGATACAAAGCGAGGCCTCTTTGCATCTGAAGTGAAGTACTGTGGACCTGTTGCAAAATTGAGGCCTCATCTTTCTCCTGGAGAACCAGAACTGCCACCTAACATGGATTCTGTTGAACAAATAATGGCTCATAGGATATGGCTTGGATTTTTCATTGATCGCTTTGAGGTTAGAAATTCTTGAATTATTCATAGTCTTTCTTTTTCTTAGATACATTCTCCTTTTTCATTTATTGTTTTTTCTTTGGTATGGATAGGAGTGCATTCATGGGGCAGGATAATGCATCTTGTATTTCATTCTTTTGCCTCTTGATACCAAAATATTTTAAGTATTACAATTGTAAACAATTGGTATTGGAAGGTATTAGCGACTTTGTTTATATGTATGAAAGGATGACCAAGGGTTTATTATGGCGTTTCTGCGACGACTTTCAACATGCATATTATGCCTGGAATTTGGTAATTCATGCTATTTTGAATTTGCTGTTTTTTCCTAAGATACTTACCATTAGGATTGATCTAAGACCCTAGTTTCTTGTATCTAAAACTATCATTATTCCATAAACAAAAAGACAGATTAAGGCCCAAGGCTACACCCTTCATAAGGAACAAATAAAAACTAGATAAAAGTACTATATTATCCTCAATATAAGATATGAAAGAAAAGTCCTAACTGGAAGATGCAAAAATAATGCAACCATTAGTTTCAGGGATTCAGCCTAATAAGTATGTTATTCATATTCTTATTTACAATCATGCAATCTTTTGCCAATATCTCTGATCTTGATCTCGATGTTTCAATAGCTTCATTTTTGCCTCATTGTTTGACTAGTATTGCTGCCGTTTTGACTTTGAAAAATCATTGGAAATAATAACACTTTATAAAATTTGCTTGGTATAATTTGAATGAGCTCAGGGTTTAGGGATAATGGATTTTTTAATGTGCCTTTCAGATTTTGTTTCTTTGTGCAATGTTAAATAAGAGATTCAGTGAATCATATGTTAGTTGTTGAAGTACTGTGTCATGGCTGTAAAAATATGCAGACGATTGAACTGTGCTATACTTTCTTTGCTTACCATCTTGTGCTAGAGATTCTTTATTTTGTTCTACTGATGCAGTTATCACCTGCCCTCTTGAAGTTGTATTCTGTTGCGTAAGTCGAGGATGTGAGTTTCGTGGACTATGTTCGTGATGATTGCATGGGGCAGTTAAAAAAATATATAAAAATACTTGTATCATGGTCTATGTTGCACTAACACGCCAACCCAAGAGTGTCTGCATTTCTGGCAGAAACCCTTTGACATGGCCCAAAATGTTTTGGCTCACTTCTTTAATTACCTCAAACTTTGTTTTTTTTTTAAAAAAAAAAAAAAAAAAAAAAAGATAAAGACTCAAAAAGAAACCAATGTTAGAGGAGAAGATGAGTTCCAAAGTCAACTTTGGCATCTTCATCCTACAAGCTCTGGTAGGATCAATGACTGATGAGGCTGACTCTGACAGCCAACAAGGCTATCATTGAGTCTGCTGCTGTCATCAGTTGTGAGATTGGTTGCTTGCTTTGTTCCAACAAGAAGGCTACTTTGTTTTCTCACTATTGGGTTGAGCAGTTTTCGATTTCTTAATTGAATATTAATGGAATCCATGCTAGGGCAGCTCCAGAAATTTATACTAGTGAGGGCGATATATATACATAAACATATAGTTTGATTTTTAGGGTTAATATTTGTGGGAATAAATTCTTTTTGAATGTACTAAGTGATGTGGAGTCCCTTAGGATCGGCTAGTCTCAATTAATGCATAAACTAATATTATGAACACAGTTGAGTATATTTATGCATGTTCTATAGTCTTTTTTTTTTTAATTAATATAATTTCTAACTTTAGTTTTAAGATTTTATGCTGGACATAAAGATAGGAATTATAAAAGTTATCCTTCTAGTTGTCATAATTTCATCAAAATTTTTTCCTATTTTGAAAATTTTATGTTAATTTTTTATTTTTTAAATGCCAAAAAGAAAATTTATTAGACAAGCTTATATATTAAGAATAAAATGTTGATATACTCATAGAAGATATGACATGAATATGATAGTAAAATATCATTACAGTCATAGAAGAAAAATGAAAATAACAACAAAAAATTGTTCTGAGGAGAGAAACAAAATTAATACATTAAAGTTTTTTTCTAATACACGAAAAATTCAAAATTATCGAAAAAAAATTTTATGCATGCTACTATTTTGATGGCTTTGAACTTTGAGGCTGTTTTGGCAGAAGGATTTTAATGTGGGAGATGAAATGATTGCCTTGAATATTTGCTGCCTCTATCCCAGATATTATGAGAGATGTCGTAGATAAAAAGTTTGGTCATGGTTTCAATTTGTCGTGGCTGTGAGTTGGTCTTGAAGTGAAACCTTTGAGGTTCATGTAAATGAGTAAATGTATGGGATGCTTAAGAGGCTTTCTACATGGGTTGTTGAATCTGTTTGATGGATCTTTATCCAGGTTTTAATTGAGGACAGAAAAGTTGATTTCTTATAAGGCTAATGCACATTACATAATGTGGACAAATTATCTGTCCAGGTATGATTGCATTGATTGTAGATTCCAGTAACTCCATAAGTGCATATACACGTGTTGGCGCGTGGACATGTTTGCATGTGTGCTTGTGCAAGTAATCTGATTTCACTAAATATTTTTGTTTCATTTTTCTTGTGCTTTTTTTTTTTTTTTTTTTTTGTTGTGTAGGTAGTTCATCACAATAGTGTGGAGCAACTCCTGCTACTAGGCCGACTGTTACAAGGGACTGTAAAATTGCCATGGAACTTTTCACACCATCCTGCAGCAACTGGCACTTTTTTTACTTGCATGCTTCTTGGACTCAAGTTTTGCTCGTGTCAGTTCCAGGGGAATTTGCAAGGTTTCAAATCAGGGCTTCAACTACTAGAGGATCGGATCTATAGGTGACAATTTAATTTTGACTGAATTTTTTCCTGCATTTTACTGCATATTGTCTTCACAGATCAGGGAATTTCTGTATCATGTTGCCGCTGGAAACTACTAAACCAGAAAACAATACATTAATACAAAAAGAAAAAGATGACATCTTGACAATTAGTAGTTCGAAAAAAAAAATCTCGTAGATTGTTAGTATAATTTATTGTAATATTTGTTCCAAACTTTAATCATGTCTATGATATGGTAACTCAGGTTCGAATACCTTGGTTGCCTTCATCTGAAAACAGTTTATGTACTCTTAATTTATGATGTGTGTATTGGTGTGAGATGTCTATGCATGATATTTTATGTACATTAGAAGGGCAAATTAAAAGAGGCAATTCTGCTTACAGAAGCAAATCTTCCCTTGAATGTGTCTCTTCCCCATCCACAGACAAGTACAATTATTTTTATCGTTGCCAAAAAGGAAAGGGAAAAGAGTTTGATTTCTTTGTTATCTGACTTTTGAAGAAGGATACGAATCACAGTGAAGTCAGAAGCAAAAGAAAGTAAACACAGTTGTAGTTCTGCTACATGATTTTGGAGACAATGTTCTTAGCAATGGCTGTGATCATTGTACTCTCAAAGTTATGTAGGACAACTCCAGTGCCGTGTGCTGCCTTATGAGGACTTAGGAGGGAACCACAAGTGTTGATTCGTTGTTTTTTGTTACCAATTTTCACTGTTTGACTAGCTGCTGGCTATGCAACTTCATTTATAAAGAGCATGTTTGCTTCTTTTTTTTTTTTTTTTTGGTTCATATATTAAAAGCAGTTTGTGCAGTTTTTTTTTTTGGCCAGGATTGGTTTTTTTTTGTGGGGGGGGGGGGGGGTGTTGTGGTGTTTGAAGGTTAGTTTGCCATCTATTTGATCTGCTTGCCCTACCTGGCCGAATGAAGCATGATTAATATAATAATAAATCGAAGCTTTTTCTTTGAAAATTGAAATTTATTGGCTTCCATTCATTAGCTATTTTTATATTTTTAGAATTGAAAGTTGACTTTGTTGCATGTTTCCAGGACCTGTTTGGGTTGGTTTGCTTCTGAGCCTGAATGGTATGACATAAACAGTATGAATTTTGCACAAAGCGAGGCTCAGTCTGTCTCTATATTTGTCCATTATCTTTCTGATGAACGAACAGATGCTCAATCTGATGCAAAAGGACAGGGTCAAGAAAATGGCTGTTCTTTGGCTGATATGGTAAGATCATGATTTTGCAGCGTATGCGTTACTCATAGCTAGGTTGAAACTTGATTCTTCCATTCAACACTCATATTATTAGTTCCATCCAAAAATGTGTAATCATTAATCTAGCTTAAAGGAAAATGTGCAGGAAATCTCTCCTCTTTCCAATGACAGTTTATTTCTATTCTCAACTGTGTGTTTTTCCTCCTTTTGAGCAAAAGTTTGTATGGTTCATGTGAAGCCATCTGATGGTTGTCATGCAGAATGATCAGTTCCATCCTGTATGGGGCCAAATGGAGAATTATATTCTGGGAAGAGAAAAGCGGAAGCAGCTGCTTTTGATGCTATGCCAACATGAGACTGATAGGCTTGAAGTTTGGGCACAACCCACTAACTCAAAGTAAATTTCATTGTACCATGACATAGATCCATAGTGTTTGAAGAATTTCCATGCATGCTGAGAGTATCATTGGGTATTTGCAGTGTACACGCACCCCTACACGAGCAATAATAATAATTCTGTCTTTCTCCGTGTGTCTGTGGGTGTCTCTCTCTCTCTCTCTCTCTCTCTATATATATATATATATATATATAGAGAGAGAGAGAGAGAGTAGATGGGGTTTGCAACCCAATTACAAAAATATAGTTATATGCATACTGTTAGTAGTTATAGGTTTGAATACCTTTTCGCATTCCTTTATTTTCAGGGAAAATACATCTTGGCCTAAATTCAGCTCAGAGAAATGGATTGACCATGCTAGGACTGCTTTCTCTGTGGATCCTCGAATTGCCTTATCATTAGTGTCAAGGTTCCCTGCCAATGCTATTCTGAAGGCTGAAGTAACTAATCTGGTTCAGGTATGCTGCACATATCTTGTAAATATAAATACATGGAAAAGAGTTCATGGTGTGGAACAACTAAGATAAGGATTGAATATTGATGATCAGAAGATACTTTGCTTTAGGAAAACTATCTTTATTATGCATGTTATCCCTCAATGCATGTGTGAAAGCTTTAGGAGGATAACTAATGGAAATTGGTTACAAGACATTTGGAAATAGAAAGCTTCTCTGATTTGTCTATTTTTTGCGACATGACCATAAGACTATTAGTGATTGGTTGAACTGTTGACGTCTGTCACCTCATCTCTTCTTCAAATACCAACAAAAGAAGATAATAGAATTTTATAGAAATGCGATAACTTATAATTGGTGCATCCAAAGCTGTGGAATCTGTTGAGAGTCTGATTTTATTTAACATATCTTTCAGTCCACGTAATTCTGGTCAATTTTAGTTTTGTCACAACTAACTAAAAAACTACTACAATAATCCATATGATTTTAAAAAACCATCAACATTTTTTAGTAATTTGAATTTGATGTTGACAAAAATTTTTTTTCTAATCTTCTTTGTTTATTTTTAGTTTACACTGTTTTTAATATTCTGATGTAATGAGAAATCTGAATCAACTTTTTAAAAAAAAATCTATCAAACATACTGACAACATTGACTAATAGTTTTGGATTTTATTTGTCGTAAGCCTATTAAAATTTCTGCAAAACTTTAGGACTTAGTTTATAGTTTCCTTTTTTTCTTTTGGCAAATAGATCACGTGTGTTTGTAGACTTGTTACCTAAGGCTGCATTTGGTGTGAGGAACAAGATGCCATTACCACATAAGCAAGATAAGACAAAACAACATGAGAAGAGAACACAAATAATTATATCTTTTGCTTGATGCATATGGGACTAGAAAAAATAGTTGTAAAAAATTATTTTTGATAAATTGGATTAATAATAAATTTCATCTTAAGTATATTATATATTAAAATATTTTAAGTAATATATAAAATTAAAATGATAAATAATATAAAATTAATATTGAATAAAAATCTGTTTAAAAAAAATTTCAGTTTAAGGAATGGACAACCTATTTATATATTTTATAGGGATATGTTTCAAATTTAAAATTTATTGCATGTTGTCGTCTTATGAGACTTGAAACATGACAAACTGTCCCATGGAGGGTGAAAAGGGACAGATTGTGGCTAATTGATGCACTAAATGCAGGACAATGGGGCAATCCTGTCCAATATAATCCATTGAACCAAAGTCACACTAACTAGATTGATAAAAATGTTTATACAGGCATCCATCTTTATGTGTATATGTGTATCAGCTGTGCTTGTCAAATCTCAATCATGATTTAATGGGACAAAGGGCTCTGTAACTGGAAAAATAAGTTACATAATTCACTGCTTTTATCTTGAAAGATCAAGCAAGGACCATGTATCAATGACCAATATGACAACTAAAACATAATTTGGAAAGCTTCTATTTCACTGTCTATGTCCAGCAAATCTTATAAGTACAAAACAGTTTTGATCCCCCTGCAAATGAAACAATGCCCCAATAGATAAGATTAGCTTCCTGCAATAATAATGTTAAGATTCAACATTAACTGGAAAAGATTCTTTAAAATGGTAAATGAGCCCTCTTTTGAGTTTAGATTACACGAATACAAGATTTTTTCTACTATCTTTGCAGAAGAATTATTCTTGTGTTTATCTAACATATCGCTCATATGGGTGACAATCTCTTGCTCTTTGTATAAACTGTCCTAGCAACCGTTGAATCAATATAGTGTGACGAAAAAAATGTCAAGTCCTTTTGCTATTTATTCCTACATATCACGATTCCACTTTAGAGTCATTTATAGACAACGAAAATTTTTTCCTTGCTGTGCAAAAAATAACAAAGGGATTGATATGCATCCCCTGGAACTGTTGGCCTCTCTAGCTTCTACATATTTTAGTCATGCTGTATCATTTGATTTATCATCTTCATTTTACCGACCTTTTTTTTCCCTTGCAGTCACATATTTTGGAACTTCGCTGCATACCTGAAGCATTGCCATACTTTGTCACCCCAAAGGCTGTTGATGAAAATTCAGTGCTTTTGCAACAACTACCACACTGGGCTGCTTGTTCAATTACACAAGCTCTTGAGTTCCTGACTCCTGCATATAAGGGTCATCCGCGTGTCATGGCGTATGTTCTCAGGGTCTTGGAATCCTACCCTCCAGAGCGAGTGACCTTCTTCATGCCACAGCTAGTGCAGTCTTTGAGATATGATGAAGGGGTACATTATCTAATGAATATGATAATGTTTATGTTACTCTCCATACTCTTTGCCACCATTGTGGTCTGAGTTGAAGATGAATGCCTTGGTTCAATTTTGGTTGGTCTAGATAAATTCTTATCTAAATCTTTGGGGTTTTTGGGCAACTCAGCCCAACTAGAGTCTGACTTGCCTTTATTATATGCCACATCAAGAGAATACTTCCATTTTGGCAATGTACATTGCTTAAAATGATACCAAACCAAATGTTAGTGGTAATTAGTTTTTTTTTTTCTCCCCTCTAAATACATTTTTAACTTCTTCTGTCTTGCAATACTGTATCAACCTCAACCTTTATTTACTTGGGCTGGTCTGACTTTAATTGTTCAGTACTGGCATGAGTCTAGAAATTCAAGTTATTGGGTATTTGATCATTTGGCTTTGAGTTTTTTTTTTTTTGGGCTTAAACTAATCCAACTTGCTAAAATTACTTATTGGATCACATCATGTTCATGCTGCATTCCATTGCAAAAGAATGTATTCTAATCCATTGGATTTGTACTAAATAATCGTGCAGAGGTTAGTTGAAGGATATTTGCTCAGAGCAGCTCAAAGAAGTGACATATTTGCCCATATTCTTATATGGAATCTACAGGTGGGAACCAATTACAATTACATGACTAGAAGAGCTATACCTTTAATTTTTGTCTATCTATAATTTTGTATCTGGAAAAATACATCTTCCATTCTCCTCTTGCTTTCTAAGTAGTAGTGGTTTATGGATAGCAGGGTGAGGAATGTGAACCAGGAAAAGATACTATCCCTGTAAAGGTATGTCTTTATGGTGAATTTATTTGTTAGAGCTATTCATACATAAACAAACGTAAATACTTAAATGTCAATGATACAATATGAGAAAAC
Organism: Omphalea diandra; assembly: GCA_949677035.1. Lineage (NCBI taxonomy): Eukaryota > Viridiplantae > Streptophyta > Magnoliopsida > Malpighiales > Euphorbiaceae > Omphalea > Omphalea diandra. The sequence goes on along the minus strand of CATIWR010256371.1, from coordinate 11,837 downwards.
ATTACTATATTTTTAATCTTTTGAATAATTACTATTTTCAATGTGTAAACCAAATACATTTCTTTCTGTTTAGTGAAATAGTTATCAGACCATTCCATTATTGCTTAGGGTGTTGTGCTTGGCTTAAAACTAATGCAAGTTAAAGTCCAGAAGACTTAGGTGGGACAGTTCCATATAACATTTGCTAGTTATACTTTATGTCGAAGTTGTGTTTATTTGCATCTGGACTTCACAGCTTTGTTAGACAACGTGTGCATGTATGTGTTCAAGTATCTTTGTATGGATTGCTAAATCCTTATATGTAGCAAGTCAATGACTAATAACCACATATATGCTTACTGTTATTTCAGAATAATTCCTTCCAATCATTGTTACCAGTTGTTCGTCAACATATTATCGATGGTTTTTCTTCCAAGGCCCTTGACTTATTTCGAAGGGAATTTGACTTCTTTGACAAAGTTACATTCGTTTCTGGTCATCTTCTTCCACTTCCTAAGGAAGAACGTCGAGCTGGCATTCGGAGGTGTACTTGCCTTAATGCTTAAGCTTTTTTTGTTGATATTCTGTATCTTATTGAGCTTGTTCGGCCTTGCCACAACAGGGAGTTGGAGAAAATTAAAATGGAGGGAGAGGACCTTTATTTACCAACTGCTCCTAACAAGCTTGTCAGGGGTATACAAGTTGACAGTGGAATACCATTGCAATCAGCAGCAAAAGTTCCTATAATGGTGACCTTTCATGTGGTTGATCGGGATGCTGACCCAAATGATATAAAGCCTCAAGCTTGCATTTTCAAGGTAAGCTTGTGAACTTTTTTACTGCAAAAACTTTGGACTAGTTATAAAGTCTGGGTTTAATATATGCCCAATGTAGCCCCAGCAAATGGCCGGTTTTAGCCTGGAACTGAACTGGTTCAAACCCCAGAACCAGACTCGATCAACAGTTCTGCAGTTCCAAACCACCCTGAAAGAGGGAGGAGCCAGTTTGGTCCCAGTTTCTCCATTTGGAGGATCGGAATTGGACTGCACCAGTTGTTCCGGTCCTGTTCAGGGCCAAATTGCAAAAATATATATTTTTAATTTTAATATAATTTTATTAAAATATACCTATTTTCTTTATTTATTTTCCATGTAATTTTTTAACTCTTAAAAAAAATTCTCATGTAAATTAATCACAATACTTTTCTTTTAAAACATTATTTTCCATGCATTGTTAAAAAAAAATTGAAAATAAATATTTTTAAAAATTTTTATTGTTTGCCTGTTGGATGAACTGGAATTTGAACCGGCTCACAACTGTCTATAGTCTAAATGAAATAATCAAATAGCACAGATTGCAAAATATACCCAAATTGTCTTTAAAAACAATTTGATAGTCACACTAATGTATATCTTTGGGATTTGGACAGAGAAAAGAGAAATAACAAAAACAGTAGCAATTTGGCGTGTGTGTGGCTTCTCATCTCACTAGAGGCATATCACAAATTCATTTGTCAAGTAGACAATACAATGCACATCTTGCATACACATTCCACCTTTACAGACATCTCTTGCACACCCATAAAGATATATGGTGTGGGTTTATACAAATTGGTATATAAATAGACATTACAGTGTATAAACCATGGCCAAAAGAGAAGTAGGTTGAGTCTTCTTTTAACCAGCGACTGTAGCAATGCTTTCAGGTTTAAGAGAATATACAAGCTAGTGAAGACTTGAGACTAATTCTTAAAAAGAACTTGGCAAAGAGTGTGCAAGTATATATAGGAATTATGCTAATTATATTCATATCTTTACTACATTGATGGTCAAACTGACTTGCCTTTTTCAGACAATAGTTTGACTTTGAAATCAGGGGCAGACTCAAGTTTTTAGATTAAGCCATGTACTCAGAATAGTTTTATTTAGAAAAATTGAAAATTTCAAAAGCTTATTGACTCTAAATTAATATTTCAACTCATATGGTCAGCTCAGTTTTATTGTTGATCCCTTTTTGGCCCAAAAATTTTTGTTGGACTTGCATTAAATCTTAGTAATGATACCCTTAAGTCATTATGTTGGTGTCCTCATTTTAATTATTAGGTTTGTATCCAATGTAGTTGGAACTTATCCTTGCAAGAGCAATAGATGGTGTGAGCAAAGAAGTCTAGGAGAAATTTTAATTTAAAATCATAGTTTCCATCCTTATGATTAACAATTCTAGTTTCCACCAAGAAGATTGCAAAAGGCGAATAGTTGAAGGTGACCATGCAATAATAATTGTTCTCCTTTTGTAATGTTGTCTTGCACTTATGCGCATGATGATTTTCCAATTGTAAATTTTGTTGAATAATAGTGGAATAATAAATGTTGATTGAAAAGAATTAGTGTGAAATAAAATTTCTTAATTTAAATCTTTCTTTTATAAGGTTGGTGATGATTGTCGGCAAGATGTTCTGGCCCTTCAAGTGATATCACTACTTAGGGACATATTTCAAGCTGTTGGACTTAATCTTTATTTATTTCCTTATGGAGTTCTTCCAACTGGTGCAGGCAGAGGTATTATTGAGGTGAGCTCTTTCTTTCAACCAGTCATTCAATTGGAGTATGCTTGTGTATATGGCTTGTAACATGGATCCATATGGTATGTAGAATTGGAATGAGAGTTGGTATACTGCCTAGATTGTGATATGTGTATGACTTGGAGGGATTTTCTTCTTTGAGGCTTAATACAAATGTGGCAGGGTCATATAAATGCAAATGCCATTTTGGGATAGTAATTGTATGATTGAAAAGTTTCACATCTCTAAAGATCTCATAAAATGCGCAATCATAGATTTTACGAAATTAGTCGCTCGAAAAAATAATTAGTTATACGAGTTCTCTGGCAACTTTTTTTCTTGTGATTTGCGTTTGAAAGGGCTAGGGTTTTTGTGTTTTAATTTGGAAGAATCAGGTTGCAGCGACTTCATATCACTTTGAAATTTTTCCTTGCTTTAGATAAAACTTGGCTAAGTGAAAATAGTGAATGGTAGGGGACGTTCATGATCTGCAATTTAGCCTTAGGCATTGCACTTGAGTTCTTTAGCCCTTGTTTGGAACAATTTCACAAGAATAAATATAAAAATAGTGGAATTCATTTGAATAAATATGTTCATTGTCCTATTTTACCTTTATGAATAAAGAAACACATTTAAGTTTATATAAAGGCATATTTGATTTTTAATAAGGAATCTCTTTGAATAAAATGAATTTTTGCAAAATCATGCCACTTTTAGAATAATTTGTATTTCTTTCGAAGTGACTTATAAAAGAATTGCATTCTATCATTTATTTAGTTTCCAAATGAGATGTGGCCAAGGAGAATTCAATTCAATTGAATTTTTTTTCATTTCTTAAGTTTCTAAACATTGTGTTCAAGTTTGAGAGTTTGGAAGAAGAAAGGAATTGATCATGATTTTTTATTTGAGAATCTTGCACACTAATTAAATTGGTAGAGAGGAAAACAAATACAAGATTTTGTGCTTTTGGCAAAGAGTGCTTACTTCTATGGACAGTCACTTGTTTTTCTGCCATTGAGAGTAGAGTATTACATCTATGTGTGTGTGTGTGTGTGTGCACGTGTATTGTATATAGGTGACAACAGAAATTCAAATGTAGATCATATAGTGGGAGATAAAATGCCTTTCATGTATTTTGACTTTTAATTGAATGTTTACCCTCATTTATCTGAATAAGAAATTTACTAACATGTGGAGCGTGATCATGCAATCATCTTAGAATGACCTCTTTCATGTGATGTGCATGCTTTTCTTATAACTTCTTTTTTTAGGTGGTGCCTAATTCCCGAAGCAGAAGTCAGATGGGTGAAACTACAGATGGTGGTTTATATGAGATTTTTCAACAAGATTTTGGGCCTGTGGGTTCTCCTAGTTTTGAAGGTGCACGTGAGAACTTTATCATTAGCAGTGCTGGTTATGCAGTTGCCAGTCTTTTGCTTCAACCAAAGGATAGACACAATGGGAATCTTCTTTTTGATAAGTATGAAATCTTTGCCCTTCCCTTTCTCTCCTTTGATTTTACAATATTCTAAATTTTAATGGCTGGAAGATCCACTTCATGCATTCACATACATAAACATGGAAATGATCCTAGTTTAAACTGGAGATTTTCTGTTTTTTTTCCTTAAAAGGTTATATTGAGAACTGAACAAAGCCAAAATACATTTGCACAAGCAAAGTTATCAAATATATTATTAAAATATCTTATTATGGCAAATATAATACTTCGAACATTTCCAAAGAAAGATGACATACCAAATGTTGACATTACACGTGCTCAATCCATGTTTTAGCTTAGTGCATAACAATTCTATTTGCAACCCTCAAAGTTATGAGATTTTGAGGAAGAAATGAAAACGAAAAGAGAAGAACACTTAAGTATTTGATTCTAAAATGCATATCAATGCAGTGAAGGGAGGCTTGTTCATATCGATTTTGGTTTCATTTTTGAAATTTCACCTGGTGGAAATATGCGCTTTGAGAGTGCACACTTCAAGCTGAGCCATGAGATGACACAATTACTAGATCCTTCTGGTGTTATGAAGAGTGAAACCTGGTTCCAGTTTGTAAGGTAATATGCCTCCATTTTTTTGGATGAATCCCTGGCATGCATTTATGGTTAAATATTTTTGATAACCCGAGCATTTAATTCTTTTCCTTTTGTCAACAGCTTGTGTGTCAAGGGGTACCTTGCGGCTCGCTGTTACATGGATGGGATAATCAACACTGTGTTATTGATGTTAGATAGTGGATTACCTTGCTTCAGTAGGGGTGACCCAATTGGAAATCTTCGCAAGAGATTTCATCCTGAGATGACTGAGCGTGAAGCGGCAAATTTCATGATCCGTGTGTGCACAGATGCCTACAACAAGTGGACAACTGCCGGCTATGACTTGATACAGTATCTGCAGCAAGGCATTGAAAAGTAAATGGAAATCATTGAGTTCAACATAAATGTACATGTTTGCGAGTAATTTTGTAATTGATTTTTAATGTCTTATAGCTGTAATTCTTTTCAAGGGATTTCCACCTTAGAAAGCTGAGGTAAAAAAAAAAAAAGGTTGTAGAATCGGCACTTATGTGTAAACTAGTAGTGGGATTCCCATTGAGGTTTGTAAAATTACAGTTTGTTTTCATTGCAATTAATGAAATTCAAGTTCCATAGAAAAACAAGTTGCATTCAGTAGCAATTTTATATAACAGCAGCCTTATTTTTTTACCCCCAACTCTACTCACGTGCCAATAGTCTGGCTACAGTTTGGTTGGTTTACGTGTAACAGAACAGCTATATTTTGACGACTCCTGTTTCCAAGAGATTCGTTGGGAGTTAATGAATATGTTTGTTAGTGAATAATGAAGATCTCAAACCATGTAGTTGCTTATGGCAACTTCCACTACAGGTTGATGTCTTCTTCAAACTCAATTACAACACCACGGTTAAAGCGTTTATTGCACGAGCCTAATGGGTGTGATTGCCATAGGTGGAGGATGTAAGAGTTTTGCTCAATTACAACTGCAAGTCTGCACCCTCTCAAATTTGTTGGTGCACTATAATCAGTGTTGGGTCCCCTGAGGTGTGAATTCGGTGTATCTACACAGACACATTTAAATTATGCATGGACCATATCTCCTGGATTTAAGACATGAATCACATGCTTGCTCGCTGCCGATAACCTTCATTCCATCATGGGGAAACTATGCCAAATGAATTCTGATCTAAATAAAATGTGTTTATACAATTGATCCATGATTGTGATTTTCTTTGCTTTTATTTCTGTCATATCAATGAGACTAACTGTCTATTGTGGTCTGTCTACCACATGTGGGAGGAAACAAATGGCAAATAATATATAGATATCAACAATCCTAAGGATTAGGTGGCTTCGGATTTTATAGATCAAGGTTGTGTGAAATATTTTATTCCTTCTGACCTTTTTTATAGCAAATTCTTCACAATTTGCTTAGATGCGTGGGGAGAAAAAAAAAAAAAACAATTACATCCTACGATAATAAACTCTAAATATGCAAAAAAAGATGGCCGCATAAATATTGAGGCGCATATTCCAATTTATACACACCAAAAAAAATAGATGCCTAACAAGTTACAATAATGGTACGAGTTCACAGTGGCATGAGATTGACGGAGCCACCTCTTTCTTAATGTACAATTGATCATACCAATAATCCAATAATTCCGCTACGATAAGAAAACAAAGACAAGAACAAAAACACAAAAATAAAAAATTGGGCAGTCCCTTTAGGACTGATCTGCAAGTTTCCAACTTCCAATAATGGACCATTCATTCTAATAAAGTAAGCCAACCACAAGCAAATGACAAATCAGATCCTTTTTTTGGTCAATTGTCATCATAGGAAGAAAGGAAGAAAGAGTTGGGAAGAAAATAATGCTATTTTTTATCACTACAATTTCCAAATAGAGCCAACCAGTCAATTATAAGGAAAAATCTTTTCGTGTTTTTTCCACAACACCAATCCTCCTAAAAGTCCACAGTCCACTCCACAAATATATGGCCAGAAAATCAAATCTTTCTTAGCGAAGTTTATAGCCAGCGGACCAAACACATGTGTAATCAACATTTTCCTTTCTCCTCAATAATTGGAGTTGTTTTTAGTTCTTCATTATTGCTCTACAACTTATGTGATTAATGTAACCAAAAAATATTTATATTACCAAATTGTTTTTAGCTAATAATAATAAAGTATATTTGATATAAAAATATAACATAATTTTTGTCGGATTTTCTTATAAAATTACAAACTTACCATTTCTATACCAAGCGTCACTTTGCTTAAGCCCATCATCTAATTTCCAAAAAAAAAAAAAAAGCCTAGCAATTCAAGTAGATTTACCAAATTACCCTTGACCTATGCTACAGTAGTGACACTAGTTGTAGCATTCGGACCCAACTGAATCTGACCGTTGTTTTCACTATTTCCTTCTTTCCTCCTCCTCCTCTGATCCTTCAAAACAGACCTCCACTTGGTAAAATGACCAAAAAGCTCCTCCATATCCTCCAACGTTCTCCCTTGGGTCTCCGGCATACACGTAAAAAAGAAGGTCCACGCTACCGACGCTATAGCCGCGAACAGGAAAAACGCCCCTCCTATTGTTATCCCTTTATATAAGGATATAAATGTCGTCGATATGACCCCACTCGTCACCCTATTCACTGCCACTGCCATACTCGCTCCCTGGGCGCGTAGCCGCAACGGAAAGATCTCAGAAGTGTAAACCCACGCGATGGGCCCCATCCCTATCGAGAAAAACGCCACGTATGCCAACACCATAGTAATACATAACGCCACCGCCCAGATCAGCTTCTCATGCGAATGGTCGATAATAGTCAACGAAAATCCGAGCATCGCCAATGAAAATATCATCCCCCCAACACTACTTAGAAGCAACGGCCGCCGTCCGATCCTGTCCAGCAAAAAAGTAGCCACCAAGATGAAAACTGTCTTCACAAATCCGACGGCTACAGTTGCGAGTAACTTATCGGTATCTGATGTGATCCCAGCCTTTTCGAATATTCTGGGGCTGTACAAAACGACGGCGTCTATACCCGTGGATTGTTGAAAGAAATGAATGCCGATAGCGCAAACTAAGATGTGACGAACGGAGGGCGTGGGATGGAGGAGCAATTCGCGCCACACGCCTTCGCCGTGGGATTGTCGTTGAACTTGAACGATGTCGTCATTGCAGTCTTGGGGAACGCCAGCTGCCTCTTTTATATCCGCCAGTCTTGCTTGGGCTTCTTCCTTGGAATCAGAGGTCTTGTCAAGGACTCGCTTGGCGTCGCCGAGTCGACCCTGCATGACAAGCCAACGGGGTGACTCGGGCATGACTAGAACCACAAGGGATATTAGAACAGATGGGATTGCACCGATTCCTAGCATGAATCTCCAGTTTAGATGATTTGGGAGCGAGCGGAGTGCGAAATTGGATACGTAGCCAAGTAAAATCCCACCGTTAATGAACACCTGTAATTTTTATAAAAGCTATTTAATAACACGATGCGATTTTGTTAAAAAGAAATAATTTATTTAATTTAATATCTTATATCAAAACTTAAAATTAGATAATATTTATTTTTAAATATTTGTATATAGGTGTTATATATTATTATAATTTTTTTTTTGTTAATTTAAGTTTAACTATGTTAAAAATCAGTAAGGATAACTTTACAGTTCTAATGGGCCTATGATTTTCGAATTTGAATTAGTCTGATAATCTATTAAAATAATTGTTTTTTATTAATTCATAAAGGGGGTAGAAACCAAAAGTGACGATTTTTTTAATAATGTTTTAGAAATTCTTATAGAAGTAAAGAAAGCAAGCAAAAGTTTTCACTAATCATACGTACTTCAGGAAATGAAGTGAGGAATCCACGAGAGGATGCTGGAGACACCTCAGCAGTGTAGACAGGAGCAATCATAAGAGCATAGCCCACACCAACACCAGCCACGAACCTCCCAACCATCAGGAATGCATAGTTCGTTGCGAATCCCATAAGCAAAGCACCCACAAAGAAAATAACTCCAGCAATCACGATGGTGTACCGCCGACCAATCCAGTCGGATGTCCGCCCAGCTGCGGCTGAGCCTACTAGTGAGTAAATGTTAAGGGTACCCACCAGGATTTCTACTTGAATATCTGAGATTTTGAGGTTGTCTTTGATGTAGATTGCAGCTCCACTCATTACTCCAATATCTACCAACCAAACAACACATACATATGTATTATAATACATCAAGTTGACATTAAAAAAAAAAAAACAGAAAATATGGGTCTTTTGGTTTTGTGATCTTGGGGATTCAAAACTACGCAGTCCATTTTCTTGCTTCTTAACGATGACATAATTAAGAATAGATTTAAAGAAAAATAGAAAACTTACCATAACCAAGCAAGATTGAAGTCATGGAAGCCAACATAGCACAAACAAGAGAAAACATGTTTCTTTTGGGTCTCTTTACAGGATCAAAATCTGCAAGTTTTTTCTCTTGTTGGCTGGGAATATTAACATCTTTCTCTGTGTTTGGACTAGCCATCTCTCTTTACCTCAAGAGCAACAAAGAGAGAGGAAGCAGAGAAATATTTTAAGTGGTGTTGGCGTTTTGCTATAGGATGAAGCTTGGTGTGGATAAGTTAACTACTCAAACAGCCATGAAGAGCAGAACTTTGAGCTATGCTGCAGCTCCATGGGAGAAACCAGAGTTTCTTAAATAGACAACAAGGCTTGGACTTTAAGAAAATAAAAATGGGGGACCCCATACGTGGATTTTCATTTTTTTAGAAAAAAAATTATTACCGATTATTACAGCTTGCACTGACGACATGGATTTGCAGTATTGTATATTAGCAGTGAATTCTTGCATTGTGGTTCACTCTAATTATAAATTAAAGGTTAATCCGGGCGTTGGAAAATATAATTATAACAAAAAATTTTAAATAAATTTAATATTTATTTTTATTAAATAATTTAAATAGTTAATTTTTATTTTATACAAAAAATTATTATTTAAAATAATAAAATAAAATTTAAAAATTTATAATTATATATTGAGATAATTGTAACAAAAAATTATATATTTATTTATACAATCAATTTTATATAACACAATTTCAAAATAAAATTTATTAAATTTGGAATGATAATTTTTATCAATTTATTATACTACCATTAGTCTTTATACGATTTGAATTTTAAATAATTAATGAAATTAATTTAAATATGGACTTTTTATTTAAAATTTTACTTTTTAGGTTTTTTCTAATTTATTGTTTAAAAGTATTTCAAATTTTTTACTTTTTTAAATTTTTTATATTATATCTTCTTCTTATTTAAAATTTTTACTTTTTATTTTTTAAAAAGTTTCTATTTAAAAAGTTTTTATATGACAACGAATTTTTTTAATTTTCTATTAAGAAATTTTTTGATATGATAACTTTCTATAATATAATGTAAAATAATAATACATGGATGTGTTATAAATAATTATTTGATAAATGATAAATAATAATTTAAAATTAACTTTCATACTAAAATTAATAACATACTAGTCATAAGTCTACGTATTATACAAAATAATTATAATAATAAAATCTAATATTTATTTTATTATTGATTCATATTTTCAATCTTATACGGCACAATTATAAAATAAATTTAATTAAATTTGAATGAATAAATTCTTGATAATCAATCAAACAAATAACATTTAATATTTTATAATCAAAAATAAAATTAATAGATAATTACAAATTATATATGTGTGTGTGAAATAATTACAATAAAATATTCATATTTTTAATATAATTTTAAGAGAAATTTTGTTAAATTTGAATAGAATAATTCCTAACAATCTATTGTCACTAGGCTTTATATACTTAAAATTTTGAATAATCAATGAAATTAATTTTAATTTTAGCTTTATGTTTAAAACTATTATTTTTAATTTTTTTAAAATTTTATATTTAGAAGTTGTTTAAAATTTTTATTTTCTAGATTTTTCAAATTTTCTTTTTAAAAATTTGTTATTATATAATCTTTACTTTTTGTTCAAAATTTTTTATATTTATATTTTTTAATTTTCTATTTAGCATGTCTTTTTTATATGATAATTAATTTTTTAATTTTTTATTTAGAATTTATTGATATGATAATTTTCTATAATAAAATATAAAATAATAATAACATATGTCTATATTATGCACAATTATTTGACAAAAGGTAAAAAATTATTTAAAACTAATTATGAGATCTAAATTAATAATATATATTGATATAATTTTAATATATGATTTATGTTATATTAAAATTTTATATAGTAATTGATGATAAAATATTTACTTAAAACTAATTATTTTCTAATGTAAAATCTATATCATATTAGAATTTTTGTTTAATTTTAAATTGAATTATAATTGTATTAAAATTTTAAAATAATATATCAGTTTTAAAATTAATGAAACAAATAATTAATTAATATATAATAAAAAATAATATATATATATATATATATATATATATATATATATATATATATATATTTCTATTAGTTTTTTTCTCCTCTGCCCTTAATGGTATATATTATGAGTCACCAAATCGTATGCTAGACGTACTGTAATTTTAAATTTTTATTATATATTTGCATTTAATATATTAATTGATTGTAAAATTCTTCAATTTTTACTTTTAAAATAATTTTATAGTATATTTCCATTTCATATAATAATTGATTGTAAAATTCTTCAATTTTTACTTTAAAAATAATTTTTAAAATATATTTTAAATTATTTTAATTTATTAAAAATGGTAGGATAATTTTAAACTTATTTAAATAAAATAGTTGTTTAATATATAAAATTACTTAACTCAATTTCTAAGATCAGAACTGTATGTATTGATTTATGATTAGTTACAATAGAGATATTTTGCCTTATATTTGCATTGAAATATTGAATATTAATTTTTTAAATTAAAATATTAATCTCTAATACTTGTTAAATATTTTTTTAATATTTAAATATTTAATTGCTGAATGGCAATGACAAAACAAAAATTCTGGGGTTTCCTAAGTATAGCAAATCGGTTCCTACTCACTAACTTGATGAGTTAAGAAAATTTGGAGTTGATGAAAAGGAGCAGCCTCTTAATTAGCTTTAAATAAAATCGTAGATTAACGTAAGGTATAATGGAGGTCTGCATATATATATATATATATATATATATATATATATATATATATATATATATATATATATATATATATATAT
>CATIWR010256364.1:0-27910 GCA_949677035.1 Omphalea diandra | reverse complement strand
CAGAGCCCACCGCAGCGCTTTTATATATATATATATATATATATATATATATATATATATATATATATATATATATATATATATATATATATATAATCCAAAATTTTACATGTTTTAATTATTATATTCAATTTTTTAATTTTGAAAATTAACCAATTTTATAAAGTTTTTAGTAATTATAGTCAATTTGAGATTTTAATCCAAATTAGATAACATGATCGATAATTTGTCGTCCATATAAGATTGAATTTTAACAATAATGTGTTTATGAGTCTCATTAGTTTTAAAATTCAATTTTACATAGACGATAAGTCAGAAGTTATGTCATCTAATTTTGATCAAAATTTTAAATTGATTATAATTGCTACTAATTTTACCAAAATTGAAAAGTTGGATGTAATCATCAAGACATTAAGTTTGATTTTTTTTTTTTTAACCAATAAGCGATATTGAAATTATGTATTCTTGTGGCTATTTGGCCAGTAGAGTTATGATACGAAAATAATAGTGTTGCTTGTTAACCTCTTAATTTACCAATGACATGTTTAACTCATTAATAGTTTTTATGTTATGTCAGAAATTAATGCTAAAATTGAAAATGTGTTATAATTGATCTAATAATAAATATAAAAGTAAAATATTTTATAATTATTTTAATATTAGCTATCATTAAAACATGATTAAAAAATTAAATTTCTTAAAAATAGAAAAATGAAATGATAAACATAAGAAATCTTTAAAATGATGATTTGTCAAACAAAAAAAATTAGCTTTCTCTTTATTTGGCTATATGTATATGGCCATCACACTGAAATGGTGAATCAAACTTAAAAACTTTGTTCAAATAAGACATCAACATACTACTATTAGTTTCAATAAAGACAAAATAACAAGCAACACATGGCAGTTCAGATTAGGTTCTCTCATGTTTCATTTAGTATTTATTTATTTGGATAATCTTAATTATTCATTTAAAATGAAAACATGAGAATCCAAATCCAGCCATTCAACTTGAACTTCCCTTTTGTGGATTATTCCCTAACCAAACATAAAACTATCCCTATTTACACCTATTAATTGCCTTTCAAAGTGGACAATTCAACCTGTAAGTTGGTATAGCCACAAGTCGAGTAGCTCTTGGTGCAGTGAGCCCAAACACATCATTCATATCAAGCTCACCACCCTTCATTCCCTCAGCCAATTCCCACTTAAACCAATGAAGCAAATGAGCCACGCTTAACTCCATTCCGTACAACCCTAATTGCATTCCGGGACATGACCTCCGTCCCGACCCAAATGGAATGAACTCAAAATTGCTCCCCTTAAAATCTGGTGCCCCATCTTCAGAAAACCGACTGGGACGAAACTTATCCGGGTCATGCCATGCATTTGGGTCGCGCTCGATTGCCCATGCATTTATCATGATACGTGATTGTGCTGGGATTTTGTACCCGGAAACCACACTATCCGCAGTTGTCTCATGGAGGAATAGGGGAATGGGAGGGTGGAGACGCAGAGTTTCTTTCAAGGCACATTTAAGGTATGTAAGTTTTTCGAGATCTGATTCATGGACTACACGGTCCAAACCAACAACGTCTATTAGTTCTTGCTGTACTTTGTTGAGTTCTTGTGGGTTATTCATCAGCTCCGCCATTGCCCATTCTATTGCTGATGCCACTGTTTCAGTTCCACCGAACATGACGTCCTGAGAATATTAAAATATATACATAGTCAAGAATTCAAGCTTCTTAGGTATGGTTTAATGATATTTACCTGATCTCTAGAATTGTGGAGTTACCAATTAAAGTTAAAATAAATGTTTTGAAATTTAGGTGGGACTATAAGTTGGACACATAAATTTGAGATTGCTTGTTCATTTAGATAGGGATAGGTTTTTAAAATTATTATTTTTTATAATATTATAAATATTTTTTTATTATATAAATATCTTTTTTACTTTTAAGAATTAATCCAGTTAACTAAATCGAGAACTAATTAATTAAATAACTTACTTATGGATCTAATTTTAAAAACATTAGTTAAAACTGAGTGATATATATATATATATTAATTTATGCATCAATCTTTTAAAAATTTTAAAAATACATCCCAATATTTATCTGATACATAAACTAAAAAATGAACAAACACTGTTGACCATTTAAAGAAACTTCAAGTTTTCTTGTGTTGATATATATTTCTTACTTTGGGAGTTGATGAGAGTCAATTTATCAATTCAAATTCAAAAAAAAAAAATTCAGAAATCATATTTAGACTCTTTAAAATTTTCTTTTGACAGCATCAAAAAATTATTATTTAAATTTTGACTCATTCAAAATTATTCTTTACATTTTAACCCCAGAAATTTAGTCTTTGAAAAACGAATAATATTTTTAAATACTTGATTAGTGATTGTGTTAAAAAAAATAAAGAAGTTAGAGGAAATTATATTACTAAAGGCTTTTTGCATTAAATTGATAAAACGTATTTTGACAAAATGTATTTTCTTCCTATTTCAATGCAGAAATTTTTAAAAAATTACTGTATATTCAAGAATGATATACGTATTTTACATTTTTATTTGATATCTAACGACTTAATTTTTTATAATACATATTTGATTATAGATAATATTTAAATTCAATGAAAATAATCATTTTTAATTAACCATGATGAGTCTGGGTTGAAAAAAAAAAAATTCATTATTTGACCATTTAATTGCATAAGAAATTGGACATCAAGAAAGTAATCACTTATATTTTAAAAATTACTAAGTAATAACAGAGAGGGATGAGAATATTATACCATGATGATGGCTTTGATGTTGTCCCTAGTGAGCTTAATGGTGGATTGTGAGTCATACAAACCATTTTTTCTAATATCTTCGCTGTAGAAAGCCATTAATTCATCTACCATATCTGTTTCTGCTTCATCTTCATCTTTGCTATCCTTGGATATTTTCTGCTTGGCTATATGTTCATCAATTATCGTATCAATAAACCCATCTAGCGATTTTCTTGCCCTGGCTAGCCTCTTATTGAAGTCTTGTGCATGAATCCAACCCAACCAAGGAAAAAAATCTGCGATGTTGAAAGCCCCAAAAAGCTTGGAAAATTCTTGTAAAATCTTCATGAACTCATTTTGCCCTTGGTGCGAAAATGATCCAAATGCAGCCCTGTATGTTATATTCTTTGCTAATGAAAATACCAGCTCACCGATATTAACCAGTGAACCGTTTTTTTCTGCTACTGCTCGAACCATGGAGTCCACTTCGTCTCTCACAGAAGCCCATGATTCCGCCCGTTTTCTACTGAAGAGCTTCATCGCACAGATTTTGCGCATTTGACGCCAAAATGGGCCGTAGTTCGCAAAAGCCATGTCAGCTCGATCATAGGTCAAGTAGGTGATTGCAACATTGGCCGGACGGTTACAGAAGATGCTATCTTGGGCCTGAAGTACTTCTTGAGCCATTTCCGGTGTTGACACTGCCACGACATGAAGCCTGCCCATCTGGAGGTGGAAGAGCCCGCCGTATTGCTTTGCTAGACGGGCTAGACCGCGGTGGGTCAATTGGTCCATCATGTTCATGTTGCCTATAAACGGATAACCTTTAGGGCCTGGAGGGTAGGGGAGTCTCCTACCAGTGCGAAGCAAGAAAATTGTCAAAACAAATAAAGAGAGAAGAATGAAGAACATGGATGGAGATTGAAGAGACTGGAAGGATAGAAGAGAATCCATGTATGTTTGAGAGCACAAGGTGTTTTGTGAGGTTAATAGGTCAAAATGTTGTTTTTAAGGTTAATACTTAGTAGACCATACATATATATTGGTAGGGAATGAATTCATTTGCATATATAGGTTGATTTGTTAGCTATGAAGGGGTAATTTGTATTAATGGTTATTGAATTACTATTATTATAATTTTGTTATGATCATTAAAAATTAATTTTATTCAATTTGATAACTTAAATATAATTATTATTTTAATTAATATAATCTGTTTAAATTAAATATCTCATGTATCAAACTATCAAGTGGTAGTTAATATTAGTCTATTTTTATTTCATAATTTATATAAAACTGAAATTGAATTACCATAGTTTTGTCATTTATTTGTGGGTTTTGTTTAATTCTAAAATCCTTAATTTGACTAGATTATATTCATTGAAATAGTAATGATATTTAAATTATTTAATTGTATAAATTCAATTTTTAAGTGATCATTAAAATAAAATATGTGCCATGAAAGATGTTACATATTTTAGACATCTAATAGGCAAGTGCATTATATCATTTTCAGAGAATCATTTTTTTAATTTAATTTGGCATTTAATTTACTCTTGCCAGCTATATGTGGGTTCCAATTGTATCAATTCTGATTTTTTATGATTTTTTTCCCCTTTCTCTTCTTTGGTAATTACAGGTGACCAAACCAATATACATGAAATAGATGCCCTGTCTATGACCAAATGACAGAGTATTGCTCTAGAGTTAGGGGTGAGCAAAACCGAACCGAAACCGAAAAACCGAACCGAACCGAGTGAATTCGGTCTATTTGATTCTGTTTTAAAGTAAATTCGGTTCGGTTCGGTTAAAAAAAATAAAAAATTTTGGTTTTCGGTTCGGTTTAAAATTGAGAAAACCAAATAAACCAAATTTGTGGGATTTTTTTAAATTTTTTTTTAATTTGAGTTTAAAAAACTAAAAATAAATCATTTTATATAAGATAAAAAAAAAAGTCCAACAACCCATTGAGCCCAAAACCGAAAACCGAACCGAACCAAACCGATTTTTTCCGGTTCGGTTTACTTCGGTTTATCTTAAATTTTGGTTCGGTTCGGTTTGAATTTAAACTAAATTCGGTCTATTCGATTTTCATAAATTCGGTTCAGTTTGAACCGAACCGACCGAATGCTCAGCCCTATCTAGAGCATGAATTGTTGGGGCCATATTTGTATAGTTTTTCATTTACCAAATTTGTTCTTATAGTTGGTAAGCAAATATTACATTTCTAGTAGTCTTAGAAATATTTTTATCGACAAGAGTGAGTATATATGGACTGAATTGATATTATTTGATCAGTATTAAAAAATTTTGATATTTAATTTTTCGATTTAGTTTATTATATAAAAAATTGAATAAATTTAAATTTAAATTTAAATTGTAGAATTTTGAACTGAATCAATTTAAAATATGTATAATCTTGATCACATCACTCAAATCAAATTAAAATTTTATGAATTTGATTCGAATCAATTTATCAGTAAAATTTAGTTTATTTAGTTTTCAAAAAAAGATTTAATTCAGTTTGATTTTTAAAAATATAAAATTTGATTAATTCAATTTTTTTAAAAATTAAATAGAATAAACTGAATTGATAGAATGTTTATGTTTATATATATATATATATATATATATATATATATATATATATATATATATATATATATATATATATAATTTTTCTTTTTAGAAGAAAATTAATTAAACTGTACAAAATTTTAAAAATGATCAGAGTTCATATTTTTGTCGAATTGCATGACTGAAATTGGTGAAGATTTCAAAAAATTATACTTATTAAGAAATTAATAAATTATTTCTGAACATACATGATCTCTTAAAATATTTTATTTTAAATGAGAAAGTTCAATTAAAGATAAAATAGCTGAATTAATTAAATAAATATGTTAAAATTTAATAAAAAATGATAAAATTTTAGTTCTATATTTTTTTTGTTGACTTACGTATAGAACAATTTTTTTTACTATACTTTTTGAATTTCTATTTTTATTGATTCATTTTAAAATTTTAATCAATAGTTAATTTATTTAATCTTTTAAGAATATATGTAAGTGAGAATTTTAATAAATTTTCAAGCACTGGCCTAACAATGACTCTGGCTTTGGCAATATGCTACACTATGCATATGAATTAATAATTAAATGGACCCCTAAAATTTAAAATTTTTTCCTCTCTCTCTCACTCTCAATTAGTCACGAATCCACGTGCTGCGTATTACGATTATATCTTCTAAAGATATATGTAAGCCAGACTTAATTCTTCTTGTTCTTTTTCTACCACTTTTGCCTTTTTTTTTTTTAATTTCCATTTTTATTTTTATTTGTTTCTTTTATTTTCTTTCTTAATTGCCGTCTATAGTTATATTTTTGCTTTTTTTTACTATATTGGAGAGATCTTTTTTCTTCCTTTTAGTTAGGTGATATGATATGATAAAATTTTGAAGGCTTTTTGGTTATATCATCAACTGATTAAATTGAGAAATAGCAAAAAAAAAAAATCTTTAAATAACTTGTATATGAACATGAATAAAGCAAAATAGTTCTTTATATAATTATATATGAGATCTCAGTATAATACATTTGACATTTGAATTCACAAATCAACAGTAATTGTTATAAATAGCATTTAATTAGAATTTTAGAAAAATATATTATTTTTATTTTGTTCAAATTAATATTTTTATTTTTAGTTCTCTAGTTAGTTTTCTTTTTGCTTTCTTGCTTTTTTAACCTTTTTTTCTTTTTTATTATTGAGTTTCTCTTTATTTGCATCAAAAATATTTTTCTTTTTGTTTTCTTTTTTCCCATTTCTGTTATGATAATATTATAGTGTTATAATAATATTGGATATCTATTCTTATCCCTATGGGTAAAAGTTCTTATGATATACAATTTTATTTTTTTTATCTCTATCTTTGTAACCATTGACACTATAAATAGTTGTTAATATGAATGAAATAATACACAAAAATTATTCTCTTCTATTCTCTGTTCTCTCTATATTTTCGTTTATATAACACATTATCAACACGATTTGCTTCTCTTTTCTGTGAGAGGTTAGTGCATATTTTTTTGGTAATATTTTGTTTGCATTCATGCATGAATTAACATAAAATCACATGTAGAATCATACTCATCTATTTTTCTCCAAACTTTTGAAATCGATCAATTGTACTTATTTTCTTGATTATATTACATTAAAAAATTGTTTAGTCGTTGATTGTCTAAAATATTATCGAAACAAATTGCCTTTGAAAGCCATGAACCTTATTTTTCTATGAACTTCACGAACATCGTTTGCTATATGATTGATCAATGTGACTAGCCAACGGTACACATCAATATTGAAAATTTCAAGAGTATATTAAAAAAAAAAGGATTTTGAAGTTGATGATAAGATGACCAAAATGTCATTTTTATATGATTTGATAAAAGCAATTGGAAGTTGCCACTGGCCATGCTGAATAATCTAATCAGCATGATTATAGAACTAATAGGTTAATCATATATAAGCTTTTTTTTTTTTTTGTCTAATTAATAAATATGTATTTTTAGTTTGCCAATAAAGTCTAAACTGGTTGGTCTTTTCACATTCTCAAGTAATATGAAGGAATCTTGAATTGATCTTTCTTTATCAATATGATGAAAACCTCACTTTATGAGAGAGTTAAGACTTCAATAAAAGAAACATAAATGCATTCTATAGTATGTGATCTCTGTTGTATTCTATTGTATGTGATTTCTGTTTTACTCAATTAGTCAAGCATCAAATACATTAGATCCAAGTTAATTGAATAAATGAAGTATTAAACATAATGAAATTTTAGTGCACCAGATATCATATGCAAAAACTTGACAAATATTATATTTATGTAGTACTTACATCATAAATCAATTATTTCAAAATATTATATCGCATATGCATTGATTTTATAAATCCAAATAATAGCTGTTTGATATTATAATTTTTAAAATATATAACAATGACTTGCAATTTTATTTTAATGTTTAATTGTCAATTCAATTTTGATTTGTTAAGTTTTTATTATTGTGATATATGGAGATATTATTTGATGTTAATATAGTTCTTGAAGAACTAGTATTATATATAGTTCCTCAAGAACTTGTATTCTTATAGAATTAAATAAATTAATACAATTCCTGAAGAACTCATATTATCTTAAATAATTTATAAAATTTTCGAAAAATTCGTACCCTAAGTTCTTGAAAAACTAATTATCTTGAAAAAACTACTATCCCAATTTGTTAAAAAAAATTAATATCCTACATTCTTGAAGAACTAAATATATTGCCTATATATCTTTTAAAGACTGATTTAATTATGATGCTTTTAATGTATGACCTATATTTATATAGACAATGTCAAATTTGATGAAACTTAAATTTGTGGCCCTTGACATTATGGGCAAGGATTATTTGTCATGGATACTAGATTCCAAAATACATCTAGATGTTGTGGGTCTTAGAAACACAATCAAAGATGGCAATGTAAATGCCAAATGATTAAATGAGTTTTTTTAGTTATGCAGTATGTTTTATATTTCAAATTTAAAAATTTAGATTAAAACTTGAAATTTGAGTAACTCATTGGTTTGAAATCATTTATATTTAATTTATATTTATGATTTATTAGTTCAATTTTGATATAGAATTTATGTTGATTTATTACTATGTTTCTTACAAATATATTTTATCTATATGAAAATATTATGGATGCAAACATGTTTTGCACCATATTAACAATGGAAAATTTTATTTTAGTACAATATCTAGTAGTAAAATAATAACTGAAGGCTCCAGAAAAGCAAATGTATCACTACTTGAAGGGACACATCCTTTTTATTAAAGATGCATTATTCTCTTCCAAATCTCACAAAAATTTATTGAGTTTTAAAGATATTCGCAGAAATGGATATCACATTGAGATAACAAATGTGAGAAATATAAAATATCTTCATATCACAACTTTTGATAAGAAGTGTGTATTTGAGAAATTATTTGCTTTTTCCTTTGGCTTATATTACATATATATGTTTATAATTAAAACAAATCTGATAGTAAACATGAAGTTTACAACACTTTTCTTATTTGGCATGATCGACTGGGTCATTATGGATCAACAATGATGCGAAAAACTATTGAGAGCTCTTATGGTCATCCATTGAAGAATCATAAATTTCTTCAATCTAATTAATTTTTATGTTTTAGCTTGCTCTAAATGAAAGTTAATTATTAGGCCATCACTAAGCAAAATTCAAAATGAATCACCTACATTTATGGAACGTATATAAGGTAATATTTGTGGACCAATTCATCCATCATATGGATCATTTAAATATTTTATGGTGTTGATATATGTATCAATAATATGGTCACATGTATGTTTGTTATCAACTCGAAATATAGCATTTGCAAGTTTACTTGCTCAAATAATTTGATTAAGAGCACAATTTTCAGATTATGCCATTAAAATAATTTGTCTTAATAACACTGGCAAATTCACATCTAAGGCCTTTAATGTTTATTGCATGTCAATTGAAATAACTATAGAGCAACTTGTTGCTCATGTTTATATCCAAAATGGTCTAGCATAATTTTTTATTAAACGACTTTAATTGACAACTAAATCATTACTTATGAAAACTAATCTTCTTATCTTTGTTTGGGGACATGTAATTTTATATGCAATAACTCTTATGTGCATCAAACCAATTAATTATCATAAATTTTCACCTTTACAGTTAGTTTCTCGCCAGGAGCCAAATATTTCTCATTTGAGAATTTTTGGAGGTGTTGTTTATATCCCTATTGACCCCTAAATCATACAAAAATGGGATCTCAAAGGAGATTGGAAATATATATTGGATATGAATCCCCTTTCATAATTAAATATCTTGAACCATTAATGGGGGATGTTTTTACTGTGAGATTTATTAATTGTCATTTTAATGATGCTATGTTTCCTAAATTAGGAGGAGAAAATAAGCAATTAAAGAAACAAATTATATGGAATGAGCCCTTATTAAATCATCTTGATCCTTATACTGAAAATGTGAATTAGAAGTTTAAAGGATTATTCATTTGCAAAGTATAGCAAACTAATTATCACATGCATTTAGTGATCCAAAAAGAGTTACTAAATATCATATATCGGCTAAAAATGCTCCAATTAAAATTGATGTCCCAACAGGATAACATGTTAGTACTATAGCAAATGAGTACATGACATGCTAGAAACGTAGTAGGCCATTCAATTCCAAGGATAAAAATCAAAGAAAGAAAAAGGAACAAAACAAACAAAGTGACAATTTCAAACTATTGATACTCTTGAAGAGTTTATAATAGAAATAATTGACATTAATGAGCAAATAACCTCAGAAGAGGTTCAAGTACTTGAAAATGATGATAACAAAGAGATCTTAATGAATTATGTCACTTCAAGAAAAATATAAGATTGAGATGGAACCATTGTCAATGATATATTTGCATACACAGTAGTGTTTGATGTTGCAAAAGAAAATGTGGACATTGAGCCTATGTCCATTAATGAATGTCGACATAGAGATGATTGGCCAAAATTGAAAGATGCAATCTCGACATAATTAAATTCACTTGAAAAACGCCAAGTATTTAGACCCATCTTTCAAACACCTAAAAGTGTGAAGCAGGTAGGCTATAAATAGGCATTTGTGCGTAAACATAATAAGAAAAATGAAATTGTGAAATACAAAGCATGACTTATGGCACAAGGTTTCTCACAAAGGTCTGACATTGACTATGAGGAGACTTATTTCCCAGTTGTGATTGTAATTACGTTTAGATTTTTAATTAGCCTGGCAAGTTTAGAAGGACTTCATATGCTACTTATGGATGTTTTATAGCTTATTTGTATGGATCACTTAATACTGATATTTATACAAAAGTCCATAAAGGATTAAAAATGCTTAAAGCATGCAATTCAAAACCTTGAGAAATATATTCAATTAAGTTACAAAGATACTTATATGGATTAAAATAATTTGGACACATGTGGTATAATCGTCTTAGTGAATATCTTTTGAAAGAAGGATATACTAACAATTCAATTTTTTCATATGTTTTCCTCAAAAAAATAAAATTTGGCTTTTTTATAATTACAATTTATGTTGATGATTTGAATATCATTAGGACTTCTGAAGAGTTGGTAGAGACAATAATATATCTAAAAAATGAATTTGAAATGTAAGATTTAGGGAAAATAAAATTTTATCTTGGCCTATAGATCAAACATTTATTCAGTGAGATTTTTATTCATCAGTTAGCTTATATTGAAAAGATATTCAAACAGTTTAATACGGATAAATCTCATCCAATGAGTTCTCCTATGGTTGTTCATTCTCTTGATGTAAAAAAGGATCCTTTCCATCCTTGAGATGATAGTGAAGAAATTATTGGTCCATAAGTACAATACCTTAGTGCTATTGATCCATCATTGTATCTTGCTAATTATACAAGACCTGATATAGTATTCTCTATTAATTTCTTAGCAAGATATAGTTCTTCACTATCTCGAAGACATTAGAATGATGTTAAACAAGTATTTCATTATTTACATGGTACATCATATATGGATTTATTTATTCGCAAGACTCGAAGTCAGAATTAATTGGATGTGCAGATGTTGAATATTTATTTGATCCATATAAAACTCGATCACAAATAGGTTACTGGTTTACATCTAATGGCATTGCTATATTCTGGCGTTCTACTAAAAAAACTCTAATTGTCACATCATCCAACTATGCTAAAATACTGGCAATTCAT
Organism: Omphalea diandra; assembly: GCA_949677035.1. Lineage (NCBI taxonomy): Eukaryota > Viridiplantae > Streptophyta > Magnoliopsida > Malpighiales > Euphorbiaceae > Omphalea > Omphalea diandra. Next base: position 16,286 of record CATIWR010256364.1, on the reverse strand, counting down.
GAAGCAAGTTGAGAATGCATATGGTTGAGATCTTTGATTCAACATATCAAAGAATCATGTGATCTTAAACAAAGTCCAATCGTGTTATATGAAGACAATGTTGCATGTATTACACAACTCAAAGGAGGATTTATTAAAGGAGATACAACCAAGCATATTTCACCAAAGTTTTTTTCATACGTGAACTTTATATATAAGGCATTTTAGATGTGCATCAAATTCGATCCATTGGCAACCTGGCATATTTGTTTACAAAGGTACTCCCTACAACAACATTTGAGAAGCTGGTGAACAAAATTGGCATGCGCCAGTTACGAGATCTTTGTTAGCAATTATATATTCATTAGGGGAAAATTCTTGTATGTTGTACACTTTTCCCTTAGCCTAGATTTTGTCCCATTAGGTTTTCCTAACAAGGTTTTTAATGAGGCAGTTTTATATTTCTACAAGAATAATGTACTCTTTTTCCTTTACTAGTTTTTTTCCTCGAGGATTTTTCTTAGTAAGGTTCTAACGAGGCATATTCTTTGTAATAGACATCCAAGGGAAAGTGTTATAATAATATTATAGTATTATGATAATATTGGATATATATCTTTATCCCTATAAGTAGAGGTTCTTATAAGATAGAACTCTATTTTCTGTCCCTATCTCTGTAACCATTGGCACTTTCAATAGTTGTTATCATGAATGGAATAATACACAAAAATTATTCTCTCTTTTATTCTCTGATCTCTTTATATTTTCCTTTATATTTATAACAATTTTCAATTTTTCCTTATTTTATTTTGTTTCTTTTTGTTCTTTTCCTACCCTTTTTGTTATCTTCTTTCTATCCATTTTCAATTTCTTATCCTTTTCTATTGTTTCCTTTTCTTTTTCTTGTTTTCCTTTTACTATTTTTGGATAAAATTTATAGTTATTCTCTTGTCCTTTAGTTAGGTAATATGACATTAAAAAAATTGCAGAATTTTAATTTTTGGCTCATTAATCAATTAGAACTAAAACATGATTAAAAAAACTTTTCTAAACTACTTACATATATACATGAATAGAACAAAATAATTATTTTCATAATATGAGGTCTCCGAATAAGTAAATGAATAAATTTTTGTAAATAAAATATTATCTAATTAAACATAGAAAAATTATAACAAAAATAATGTGTTAAAATTAATTTTTTTTACCGTTATTGTCATAACCTAAATCTGAAAGTAAAACACGTAATAAAATCACAAAAACTTGTAACAAACTAGAACTCCCAAAAAAAAAAAACATATGCATCATTATCATCATCAATAAAATAATTATTTGCATAATTATATATGAGATCTCTGAATAAGTAAATAATTTGTTAAAAAACATATATTTTAAAAGAAGCATAAACTCTTTAAAATAGGCAGAGTATCCTTCTAGATTTTTTAAAAGGGGAAGAATGTTTTCAACCAATTATTTTAATTTACGGTATCTAGAGCCTTTTTTTTTATGATTTCACAAAAAGAGAGAATGTGTATTTGTGCAGGAGAAGTTGATGCATTTGGAAGTAAAAATGTTTAGGATGTATTTTTCTTTATTTGTCCATTACATTTTAGTTTTATCATCATTCAAAAAAGGAGAGAATGTTAATCCTAGAGGTGTGATACGGTTATGTTTTAATCATATTCTCGTTGCGTTTTTTATGATAATAAAACTTTGAAAAGTTCTAACTTTGTGTTTAATTGTTTTTGTTAGTTAGAACTTATATGTGAAAAAGCTGCCCAAAGAACAAAAAGGAAAAATGAAAGAGTGATGTACATTTCAAGAGTAAAACCTTGAGGATGTTCTAGTTAAAAGCCAAAAAGTGCTATTAAGTTGGCCAAAGAGTGTTAGGCTTGATATTCTTAGAGTACAAGGAAATTATAAAGAAGAAGATAAAGAACAAAAGAATAAAAGAGCTCAAGGAATCCTTGGAAGAAAGAGCAAGCATGGTCAAATCAATGATTAAAGATGTGAAGAGAAACAACCATGAAGGGCCCTATTCATATGAGGAATAGCTGGTTTAATAAAGAGCCAGCCCATTCAAGCAAGCAGCCATGCAAGCCAAAAATCTAGACTTATTGAACGGTCTTGTTCAGTTTTGGAATGGCCTAGTTCATTATGAAAAAAAAAAATTGAAGAAAATGAGGCAAAAATATTGAAATGCTTAAAAGCATGCAAGCGGTTTAGATAAATAGCCTATTGATATGGCTCTTTTTTACCCATTCAACATGAATAAAATAGATAATTTCTGACACAAGATTTGAATGGCCCTAAGACCTTGTGAAAAGGTTAGGTAAATGAACTCATTCAATAAGTGAACAGCCCAACATGAAGGTTGAATAGCTGGTGCAATAGATTATGCATGATGAATAGAGGTGAGTGAAAATCGGACCAAACTAAAAAATCAACCAAATCGAGTTGGTTTGATTTGGTTTGATTCAATTTGATTTGTTCTTTTGATAAAATTAATTGGTTTGATTTTAATTTTAGAAAAAATTTAGTTTTGGTTCGATTTTTTAGATAAAAAACCAAAAAATTGAATTAGCTGAAGTTATTAATAAATCAAACCAATTTGAATCGAACTAAATTTAAAATACATGTAATTTAATCAAATTGAACCAAATCAAACTTTATAGGTTCGGTTTATAGGCACAAAAAATTTTAATTTAATCGATTTGGTTAACTTGACTTTTTCAAAAATTTTGGTTTAGTTTGGTTTAAAATATATAAAATTCGATTTATTTAATTTTGGTAAAAATCAAACTGAATTAACTAAACCGACCATTTGCTCACCCTAATAATGAATGGCTTGTTCAACACTGTGAATGATCCTATTAAGCTAATAACAGCTAGTTTTTCAGAAAGGTGTTCAAACTTTTTAGAAGTACAAACAACTAGTTTTGAGTGTAGTTTATACAAAGGAATCTAAAATGACTTTGTTGAGGTAAAAAAGCCACAGCATTTGTAAGAGAACATTACGCTAACCGTATAAAGAAGATTTCTTATATTTTTTGTTAGAGTAAACTTTGTATATTTTATAACAAATCTTGAATTTATGAGAGTAGGATTTCTTTATGCACTAATTGAATCTTGATGTGTATCTTAGAGACTTAGAAACCTACTAAGGGTAAATTTTTGTAAAGTTTACAGATTAGTATTTAGCCCTGAGTTTTGATTTTTTTAGCCTGAAAAAAGAATTGTGTAAAAAGTTACTCTTGCACATGTAGAATGAGAGGTTTCTTTTGAGCTAAAAAAAAAAGTATAGTTATTTAGAGGGTGGATGTAGACACATTATCGAACCACTGGAAATCTTATATATCTTTATCTTCTTCTTTTATATTTTTTATTTTTATTTGAGAAAGACAATTGAGTGTAAGTTTTCTTATCAATGATTAAATTAGAAAAATTCAATTAATTAAGTTTTAATAAGTTTTTGAAAGTATCTAATTCTCCTTCTTTCTTGAATTACCATCCTCATTAAAAAATCAATGAATATTAATTGACTAATCCTTAAATTAAAATCTAACGTGGATACTAACGTTGTACATGCTTATAAGATGAAAGGAAGGAAAGAGAATTTTTTAAGGGAGGAGAAGAGATTTTTTAAGCAACTCTTCTTATCCTTCCATATACCAATAAATATTATAATTATATATTTCAGGAAAGTTTTAATTTGTAACTAATCATGATAAGATTATGTTTCTAAATTATTTGTTTCTTTAGAAGTAATTCCAAAATAAAAAAAAAATTGAGTTTTAAAAACCTAACTAAACCTCCTAATTTTTGTATATTTATTTGATTCAGCGTTTGCTCAATAGAATTTAATGATTGAGTATTTAGATACTAAAATAATTATTTATACATGTCAGCATTTAATATTTCAATTGAAGTATTAGTGTTTAATGTTTAAAAAATATAACTAAATATTGAAAGTTAGTTTAATTTTCTATAATTTTCAAACATAAAAGCTGACATTTAAGTTTTTTGTGTCAAACTTATAATATAAAATATATTAATTAAATATATAATTAGCAACTAAAAGATTATTTATAAATTAAAAAATATATTATAAAATTTATATAATAACTAATATTATTATGTAGATATATAGGCTTAATTGCTATTTATATGTATCAGACATTGAAAATTAACAATAAAAATAAAGAATTTAATATAATATGCATAATTTATATGTGTTATAGTGAAATTACTAACTATAAAAAATAAGTATATATTATTCTATACAAATTAAAATGTAAAAAATAATTATATTCTTGTTTATTTTATAATCTAGTCACAACTTCAATCACTAGATTACTAAATAATGTATACTCATTAATTATAACTCACTGTTAGTAACTCATCCCTAACAGCTAGCAATTGATATCTCACTATTGATCACTTTCACTGAACTAAGGAGTTGTTTGTTTCAAGTGAAAAAAGCCCAAAAATGGGAATGGGAATGGCTCATTTCCATTCATAATATTTAGATCAACAAAATAAGCCCAGAAATAAGAATTCCATCGGCCATGAATGGGAATCACTCATTCCCTGACATTTGCTCTCAATCAAAAATCGATTCCAGAGGAATAAAATAAACACAACGGTCTCTTGCTCCTATCTATTTGTTCCCCTCTCTCGTCCTTTCATGATGCATCTCTCACGAGCCACTCACTGTTTCCTTCCCAGCCGCTCCTTCTCTCGTCCTCCATCTCTCAGTCTCTATCTCTTTCCCACTCACTGCCCTTTCCCAGCCGCTCATCTCTCACGGGAATCCCACCTGTCACTTGTCGCTGCCTCTCTCCTCCTCTCTTGACGCTGCATGCTCGACTTCTCTCTTCACCTCTCTCAACCGAAAATTTCAACTAACAAGACAAGACCTTATTGCTTGCTTGAAGTGATTTCCGGTTGCTTGTTGTGTTGGTGTTGAAAATGGTTGAATTTCTAGATCTGGTGTTGGTACTCAATATGTTTTGCGTTCTTTGTCTTTGGCTAGTGGGATTGAGTATGACGATGACTCCAGTAGTTAGCAATTTTGTTACACTAATCTGGATCAGTTTGAAGGGTTCTCGAAATGGGTAGTGTTTGTTCTACATTGGATTTCTTTCCTGTATTTTTTTGGAATTGTCTATGTTTTTCTTGCCATTTCTTTTCGTTTTTAACATGGTTTCGCATAACAATTTGAACATTTTGCTCGGTATTTCCGTTTCATGGGTTCTTTTTTGTTTTTTTTTTTTTTTTTGGTTCTGAACCTATATAAACTCTGGAAATGGAATGAATTTAGCAGAGTATTCTGATTATTTTATTTTGTCCTCAGTGTTGCCATCAGTTAGCATTGAATCTCTTTCTACTAGAGAGGCTAAGGGAAAATGTAACATTTCTGCTGAGAGAAGGTATGAAATATTTTACGTTGATTACTAGTATTGCCTTGAATTAAGGTGGTACAGAAATGAAACTAATGGGACTAGTTTATTACGCTGATTGTGCTTTCACTGAGTTCAAGCTTATCTATCTGACTAGTGGATTCAAAACTGAGCATGAAGTAGAAATGGATAATGTTATGTTAATGGGAGATACTTTTGGGCAGCGGGTTTTGCTGTTTTGAATTTTATGGTTTAAATATTAGTGGGACATAGTGTTTTCCCCTTTTTGAAGGGTTGAAGTTATTGATAAAGTGTTAATGTAATTATATATCAGTATAATTATATAATATTTTAGCTCTTAGACTGTGTATATATATATATATATACACACACACACAAAAATGACTTTTAACCATAATTCTTATAAATATAATTAGTCATATATGAGTATTTATTTCTCATATCCAAAACTTGAAGCAGCCCACTTTGTATATGTAAGAGGAATTAAATCAAGTGTATATATTGATCTGCCTTCTTTTTTCTAGAAAAAAACTAATTAATAAATTTTAAAGATAAAGTTGGGAAGAGCTCCATGTGACAAAGCTAATGTACAAAGAAGGCCTTGGTTCTTAATAACGCCACTAGTACTACAAGAAAATTTTATAATTTTTGGCTTTTGGGATTTTTCTGATGCTTATAAATGGCAAAAGTATCTTGTTTTTGATGGCTTTGGATTTTGCTTGACATGTTGTAATAGGAAGTTTCCTACTTCACAACCATATAATGCCATTATTTTAGCCCTTTCTTCTCCAGTTCACAAAGAGTTAATAATTCACATGTAAAATAGGACAATATGTTTGATATAATAATTCGGTGCTGATTATTTTTATTAAAAATTTAAGTAGTTAGGAATAGTAGTAGGTTCATTATCATCTGGCTGGAAAGTTAGGCTAGTATAGAACATGACCAGAATTTAGTATTGAGTATAGACCAATTAATTATTAACCATTCATAAGTTTTAATTATGGCTGGTCTTTGCCATCAATATCTTCACTCATTTTGGGCTCACATACGCATATGTGGTACTAGGTTTTCCGTACTCCACATCATGTTCAAATGCATGCCATCATGAAGATTGCTTCTACCACATTATTATTACCCCTTACGATTATTATTGTTATTATTGTTGTTGTTATTATTATTACTACTAATTAGATAACCTTGAAAGCTGCAACTACTTGAAATTTTAACAAAAACAAATAGGAAAATCCAAATGATCACCATTTGATGATGATGTCCATTTTAAGATGCATTTTGAATCTTGGTTTCACTACAAATTTGGGATAAGTATAATAAAACAAGTAGAAGTCAAACTGATTTCTATTTACCAAATTGACTTGTGTATGATAATTACGTCTTTTGTTGTTTTAACCTATTCTAATTAACTTCACTTTTTTTTGAGAAATATCTTGTTTAGGTCTCACATTCAGAAGGAAACACAATCTCAACAGCTATAATTTTTAATTATTATTATCACTAGTGTTTTTACTATGTATACCACTTGATACATGATGGGTGTAACCATTATTAGTAGACGCCAAATAAGAGATAGAAAAAAAGATAGAAAGAGGTTTCTATTTACAAATATAAATAGCCTAATACAAGAGAGCGATGAAATATGTAAGAGTCAACTTCGCATGAATAGACACATTTGAGATACTTTGTGAGATGCTTAGGGATATCAAGGGTTTACAAGGGACCGAAATATGTCATTGGAGGAAATTGTCGCTATGTTGTTATATATTTTATCTCATCATCAGAAAAATAGGACAACATCTACTTATTTCATTAGAAGTGGAGAAAATGTAAGCTGATAGTTCAACCATTATCTAAAGGCTATTTTGAATTTATAGTCTGAGTTATTGAAAAAGCTTACACCAATTACTAATGATTGTGTAGATAATAGATGGAAATATTTTAAGGTACATAAAATATATATTTGACTTATAAAATAATTAATACAAAAAAATTTTATAGACTAAATTAATGTCTTTTTTCTTTCTATGTAGAATTGCTTAGGAGCACTATATGGTACCTATATTAATGTGACAATGCTTGTTGATGAGAGACCTAAAAATCAAACAAGGAATTATTGTGATGAATGTCCTAGGTGTTTGTTGCCTAATGTGCAATTCGTATATGTGCTACCTGGTTGGGAGGGTTCGACATATGATGATCGTGTCCTTCAAGATGCGATTTATAGGCCTAAAGGTTTAAACATCCCTCAAAATAATGCTAATTAATAATATTTCTTTGGTTAAAAAAAGAGTTGTCTTATAGAACAAGATGTTGAATATATTGTATGTTTTATATGTGAAGGTTGTTGCTATTTGGTGGATGTTGGCTACACTAATGGTCAGGGATTTCTTGCCCCATATCGAGGGCAATGCTATCACCTTGACAAGTGGAGAGGTGATAGACGACCATGAACTGTGGAAGAGTTCTTCAATAAGAAACATTCCAAAGCTAGAAATGTGATAGAAAGACGTTTTGGTTAGCTTAAGGGACAATAGGCTATTCTTAGAAGTTGCTCCTATTATCCAATTAAGACCCAAGGGCGTATTATTATGGCATGTTGTTTATTACATAACTTAATTAAAAGAAATATGCCAACGGATATTGACAAACCTTATGAAGAAGAATATGCAGAAGATGATGATAGGGGTGATGAAAATGAAATGGAGTTCATCTCAACAATTCAAACATCATATCATTAGACTAATTTCAAAAACTCACTTGCCCAACAAATGATCAACAATTGGAGAGTTCGCTCTAATAAATTATAGTGCATTATAAATTTAGAAAGTTTAGCATAGGAGTAGGATTATGTGCTAACTTTGTAATCTAGTAACAAGTTTTTGAATGAAATATTTATGATCAATGTGCTTGGATTATATCATTAGACTAATTTAAGAAACTTACTTGCCTAACAAATGATCATTGGACTTTAATAGATTATATCATTGGACTAATTTTAGAAACTTACTTGCCCAAAAATGATCAATAATTGGAGAGTTCGCTCTAATAGATTATAGTCTATTATAAATTTAGAAAGTTTAGCATAAGAGTAGGATTATGTGTTAACTTTGTAATCTAGCAACAAGTTTTTTAATAAAATATTTATGATCAATGTGCTTGGAAGAGTGGCCATAAAGTCACTTTTATTATTATTTTTGCCATGTGTTTGTGATCAATGAAATATTAGCAAGTTGTTTAATGATTCTTTATCTTTGTCATGTGTTGTTTCAATGAGTTAGAACGGTAAGAAAATGATAATGCAATAATTGGTTGGATGAGACTCTTTTCTTATTGGATTATACTTATAAATTAACAATATCATTACATAACATGTAGGTCATCTTATCTATTAAAAGAAAAATTACAATTGTTAGCTTGTCGATATATCTTGTCCGTTGCTAAGCTTGTGATGGAATTGTTACAAGCTACAACTTATGGAAAAGTAGTATGTGCAGATTTTTAGATTATTAAATTTTTTTTCTTTGTTCTCTTTTAAAACGTTTCTAGGATGGACTCTATTGAAAATAGTGAATCAGTTCGTGTTCTATATAAAAACAAAAGGTTTTGGACTACCAAAAAGGATTGCATTTTAATAGAGTGCTTACAATATGTGGCAACAATACCTAAATTTAAACAAGTTAATATTTGAAAAAATGATTACTTAATATGAGTTGAAGAATTGATGAATGAAAAACTTCTTTCCTGTGGTTTGAGAGCTGATCCACATATTCAGTCAAGGTAGAAAACTATGAAAGTGAAACACAATGTTATAGCTGAAATGTTGAGTAAATCTGGTTTTGCTTGGGATGATGTAAGAAAAATGATACAGTGTGAAAAGAATGTTTATGAGGAATGATGTCAGGTAACGTAATTGTAATTTTCATCTTGTGAGCACTAGATTATATTAATTATTATCTCTTTTGTAGTATAATGTGTCATTGTAGAATTCATATATTGGTAACATGAGTAACTTTGTTGTTAGCAATGATAGGTATGCTTATCTCATTTTAAAAGACTATTTATCTCAAATATTTGTCTTTTGTTTTGTCATGTTTACAAAACCATAAGGATGCAAAAGGACTTTGGGATGTATTTTTTCCATTGTTTTATGAAATTGGAGAGTTGGTAGGCAAGGACAGAGCAACTAAAAAAACTGTTGAAACTTTTGAAGAAGTTATGGAAAATATGGAAAGAGAGATAACTAGAGAAACAAATCCAACACATGAGGATAATGAAGAAAATGAAATTTTTGTAACTTAGGCAGCAATCCACTCTTCTTCTAAAAGATTGACGAGAAAATACAAGAAAGTGAGTAAGGAGCCAAATGAATCTGAAGAATCAAACATAGCTACTCCATTTATTAATGTGTCAGCCAACTTTAACTCTTTCATGTAGAATACAAATACTCACCTTGGAACAATAGCAAGTGCATGATCATGTGCAGGTTAAATTTGTTGGGTTTTTAACATTTTAATTGGACTCATAATTTTATTTGCAAAGATAATAATATGGTTAATGACATTTTAGTATTTTATTTGCAATTTCAGTTGATTTTCTATTATTTAATTAATGATTTTCTATAATTGTATTTGCAATTAGGATGATTCTTTATTATTTTATTTGAATTTCTAATTTTATTTGGATTTGAATTTTTTGTTACGTACCATTAATATTTCATTGCTATTATTTTTTATAATTTATAAATTTTTAAATTAATATAATTATTTTTCAAATATTATAATTTTTAAATTTAATAAGATTTATTTCTTTATTATTTATGTATTATAATACAACATTTATATTTTAAATTATTTATAATAATAATTATTTTATTTATAATTTATTTATTATAAATATATAATATTTATATTTTAAATTATGTATAATATAATAATAATTTTTATTATTTTTTTATTTTACATTTTTAATAATATTTTCCAATTTATTTAATATTAATTCAATAATATTTATATTTTTTATTTATGTTTTTAATATGAATAAAATAATATTTATATATTAAAAAATAGAGTTGATTCTCATTATTATTCTATATTCAACCAAATATGTTTAAATGGAATCCGATTCTCATTTCACAATTAATCAAAATGAATTAAACATGTAAAAACAATTACTCTCATTCTCATCCATTTTCATTTTCATTCTCATTCTCATTTCCATTCCCTTGAACCACACGCCTATGGCCCGTTTTATATGGACACAAAAGTCCTCAAAATTGGAAAGCTCCAAAAAAATGAAAACTTTCAAATGAAACTTGGGGACAACACCGATGATGAAAAAAAGTTCATCTGGAATTTCTATTTTAGAGTTATTTCTTATAAAATGTGAATTTTTATTGATACAAAATAACTCTATAAATAAGAGTATTGTAGGAATAATATTTTGACTTTTGCACAAGACTGTGAAATCTTTGCCTCATTAAAATGAAAGACACAAATCTAAAAGAAAGAGTTCTTATTTATTATTGTTTTTGTCTATTGCAGTTGATAATTATTGACCCATAAATATTAAAGTAGCAAATAGTGTAAACCAATTGAACCTTCATATTTGATTCTATTTAGATATAATTTTAATTCGGTTCGATTTTTAAAAAAAATTTAATTAATTTAGTTTGGTTCATTTTTTAAATAAAAAATTTAATTAAACCAAACCAAACTGATTTGATTTAAAATTAAATTAAAGTAGATTGGACTTATATTAAATCAAACCAAGATGATTGTATCCTATTCAAAATTCATTATTTATATTTAAAATATATAAAAATTTATTAAAATCATATATTTATATTAAAAATATTTTAAAATATATTATAAGAATTATTATTTATATTAAAAATATGTTAAAAATTAGTTTTTAAAATTTCAATTTAAACTGAACCAAATCACAATTAAATCAGTTCAATTTTATTTGATTTATAATTTTACTCGGTATGGTTCAATTTATATTTTTCAAATTTTAGTTTTTTAGTTTTTATCAATTTGGTTTGATTTGAACCAAATTTCCATCCCTAAGTGTAATTATGTCTGGAGAAGAATAAATTCTAATAGTTGCTATAAGTTGCGCGAATTATATATATAATTGTGCACAAAAGAGATTTCTTTGTTGACAGTGCTTTGAGGTTAATGATAAAATTGATGTATTTATATGACTGGCGATGAGGATAACATTCTTGGCTTGTAGCCATATTAAGAGTAAATCGCGTATATTATTATTATTATTATTATTATTATTATTATTATTATATAAGTTTGCACGCTTCCGTTATCACACATTTGATATCAAGTTTTTGAATATGATCATGATAAATTTTATTGAAGGTAGAGTTGCTACCATAAGTGGCACATAAGTGACAATATTAATAAAGATCAAGGTTTTGTAGAGAGTTGAACTTAAAGTGGAGCTCTTAAACTAAGATTAAGCAAGTTGATAATGTGAATATCATTTTGAAAAAAGAAGTAAGTTGCACTCATGAGAAATTTAAGTTTGAAAATTTGAAGTGTTCAAGTGTGTAAAATCGATAATTTAAAACATTCGAGAATATAAGATATATATAATTTAGAAATATTGTATTAAGGAGAAGATTTATTAGAATTATGAATCAAAGCATAGAGAAACTTTATTCTTTTTTGCTTAACAGATTATCTATTCATATTCATTACCATCATATTTTTCTAATTTTTTAGAATTTAAAAATTTTACTTTTTTATTATGTATTAATGATAATTAAGATTAAAGTAATTATGAAGTATTTAATATTTAATATTCACTATTAAATCAATTATAATAATTTAATTAACTTTTAAAATTGAATATATCATATATTGAAAGTTGAATAGTTAGTTTTAATTTATAAATAATAAATAGTATAGAAAAAGTGTTTAGGTGAATTGTTCTGTCATCACTTATTTTGATGAAAAATGCTATAAATATTATTTTAGTTTTTAAAATAATTTTTACTTTTGTGAAATTAATATTCATAATTTTATAAAAATAAGAGAGTTGGATAAATTCATAGAAATTAAAAATTATATTTTAATAGTATAAATATTAAAAAGATTTTACAAATATTCCTTTTATTTTAGTTTGACATATATATATATATATTTATATTTATATATATATATATATATATATATATATATTATAGAAAAAATATGTTTCACACAAAAAATGAAAATACAACTAATTTCTAACTAGATTAGGAGAACTTTTATTTTATTTGGAAAAAATATTTTCAAATGAATGGAGGATTAATTCTCATATAATATAGGATTCTTGTTTTATAATTATTCTTAATTGTAAATTATGGGAATAATTTTGGCACATATTTTAGATTATAAATTAGGAGTTTTTCTATTTTTTTTATAGTGTTTTTATTTTGAAATTAATTAATTTTTTTGTTTTTTATGTTCGTATAAAAATTTCTTCAAAAAAGTTCAATTGTGTTTTTCAACAATGTTACATAAACTATTACGTGATTCACGCATTGGATCATGTGGAGACACAAAGTTAACCCATCAGCAGAAGCAAAGTTGTAGGAGTTAATGCATGGGTCATTGCTTGGGTCATGCAAGACATCATATCAAGATTTTAAAATATAATTTCAGGATGCTCTTAAGAGATGTGTGACCTATTTTGGATAGAGATACTAGGATAGAAAAAGAACAGAATTTTAGGAGAAAAAAGTGGGTCTAATCTCTATACTAAAAAAAATAAGATTTTGAAAAGATTGAAAGACAATCTCTCTTAGGGTTTTAATTGTTTTATTTACAAAACTCTTCCTTTGAGAAATTTTTCTACTCAATTCAATGGATTTTTTTCTTCTATTTTTTTTTCCTTCTTCTAGAATGTATTAATTCTTTAATTATGAGGATTAGGGTGAAAACCCAATACTTTTTTCCATGATTATATGAAGGGATTTTTCTTTAAATATGTTAGATGTTTTGATTTAATATGTTTGTGTTTAATTGATTTTGTATGTATGATTGGTCACATGTGCAATACTTGAGATTTTAGATGATAGAGCGAAAGTGGAACTCTAGGATTAATATTAACGTATTAAGCTAGAAAATTGAAATCACGAGAGTAGGCATGATTTATTGAGATGTTTAAGGATTATTCATAGAGCTTAATGTATTTTTATTGAATTGACCACGAAAGTAGGTATAATTTCAGTGATAGTAGACTCAATATTACTTGACAGAGCATATTAGGTCATTTGGAAAAATTTATCTTCAAGCACAATTCAATCGCAATTGAAATAATTCTCTTGATATATTTATAGAAATATATTATGATGTACCCAAATTTCTTATAAATTATTGTCATAAGAGTTTCTTTTATTAAATCTCATTTTTATTTAATTATTCTTGCAATTTCAATTTTTGTTTATTATTCTATTACTATTTTGATTGCTAAATAATAGAAAAATTAAGACTTAGTTGATACTTGTATAAAATAATTTTCGTGAAAACGATCTTTATTTATCATTGTATTACTTGAGCAATTTGTATTTATATACAACAGTAGAATTGGTGAGGGGCTAATATAAATATAAGTATTCTATAATATTTTAGCTTTGAACAAAGTATTGAGGGTTTTTGACGATTGATGTTATGGGTTGAATCTAAGAAGAGTGGATGCCCATCTATTATTATAAAGACTTTTATTTATTGTAATGGATGATTATTGACTCATGAAATTAAAGTAATGAATAATCTAATTATATTTAAAGGAGATAAATATGCTAATAATCACTATGAATTGTGTGAACTATACATGTAATGTACGTGAGTGAGATTAATTTGTAAAAGTATTTGAGTTTAATGATGTAAGTAATATACCCATATAATTGATAATATAAGATGATATCAATAGATTGAGAGTGAATTATAAAACATTATTATTTTTTTCTATAAATCTGTACGTTTCAAAAATCACAACAAACTAATCATATTATTGCATTTTGCACAAAACATATTTTATCTATAATATATATATATATATATTAAAATAAAAAATTTAATATTTATAGAATCTTTTAAACTTATAGAATTAAAACTAAATTATTAATTTTTATGAATTTATCTGATTCTTCTATTTTATGAAATTATAAATATTAATTTTGCATAAATGAAAAATACTTTAAGAATTAAATAATATTTAAAGAATGTTTTAAACGTATGATTTAAAAAAAAAAAATTACCACAGCACTTTTTCTATATTATTTACAATATATAAATTAAAACTAACTATTCAACTTTAATATATAAAGTTTTATAAAATAAAATAAATTATTTTAATAATGAATGTGAAATATTAAATACTTCATAATTATTTTAACCTATCAATATAAAAAAAATAATATGCTACACAAAAAGAAATAATATTTTCATTTTTGGTCTAAGAGATCAAGATATTAGTTATAATTTTGAATATTTATATGGATATTATAGGGATTTCACTCTGTTGAAAAAGTAAATTGGCAAGTATTTAAGATTTTGAGGGAGAAATAGATATCAAAGACTATATAGTATAAAAATGAAAATACCAAAAAAATAAAAAATACTTTATAAAATATAAAATTTTTAAAATATGAAAATATATTTAAAATACGAAAATACATGCAATATATGATATGGACAATAATAAATACGGTGAGTTATGAGAGGAAAAAGATTTTTGGGAACGGATAATTGCGCGAAATATTCGGCACTTATTATGACTTGAGACCACTAAAGACATCATTTTATGAAATGGGACATAATAAATATGGTGTGCTTAGCCGTTGGCCAAGTTGTTCAGTGGCTGCTAACTGTATAAGTGCATGCATGCCCCCTCTCCTACTCCAAATGGCAATGAATGACCAAGTCAAGGGTCAATACCCTATAACCCACTGCAATCACATAAAATAAATAAGCTTTTTGGTTGTGGTTGATGATAGCTCTGTGTGCAGAGCTGACAGTTTTTTGTTCTATTTAGACTTTTAATTTAAATTTATTTAAAAAACTATCTAAATTTAATTTGATTTAAAATAATTCAAAATTTTTCAATTAAATTTGATTCGATTCTAATTTGATTTTTGAATTAACTCAAATAGACTAAATATTGATTATAAGTGAGTTAACCTAAATTATCTAATTTAAATTATTAAAAATATTTAAAGTTTATTTAAAATTAAAAGAATATTTTTTATTTTAAAAAGTGAAAATTATGAATAATTTTATCTAATTCTATTTAAAATCCAAAGAATGGTTAAATTTATTTTTTTTTTCATTTTGACCCAATAATCTACTATAATCCGCTTGTAATTCAATAACTTGATCTAAATTAATCTAAAAAAAAAAAAAAGATATAATCCCAAAACTAATCCAACTTAAAATTAATATGATGTAAATCAACCCTACCAATCTGTTTGACATCTCTGTCCACACGTGGCATTGATTTAACTATAAGTGTACCTCATGCCCTCAGTTTTGACCTTCAAAGAATCGACTTTTCGTTTTACCATTTAATACAAATATCATAAATACAATTAATTTACTAGTTTTATTCTTTTGTTACATTGATGCAATGTTTAACTTCATTCTTCTATTACAATGAGATTATGTTACGGATTTATCTTCTATAAAAACATAATACAAAAATTAAATAATTACTTTACTCTTAATCCTCCACATCAACTTGACATTTTTTAATGGTCCACATAAGATTTACTTTTATGAGATTATTATAAAGTGCCGTTTAATTTACCTTTATTTTTCTTTTATTACTTTCTAAATACCCTTTCTTTCCTTACTAATGCATGCC
>CATIWR010256349.1:0-20926 GCA_949677035.1 Omphalea diandra | reverse complement strand
TGTAACAATTGCAATCGAGGAATTTTTTTAAAAAATTCACTATATATATATATATATATATATATATATATATATATATATATATACACACACACACACACACACACACACCAAAAAGGAAACTTTTCAAACAAAAATAAGATTTTTAAGACATACTATTTTTCAACGTACTATCAAACCTATTAATAGAGCGATTGATTTTGCTGACAAGTTTCTTGATGAAATTAAGGACAAAAATCAATTGCAAAGATTTTTGGGATGTATTAATTATGTTGCTGATTTTTATAAGGGCATTAAATTATTTTGTAAGCTTTTATTTGAATGTTTGAAGAAAAATGCTTCTCTCTAGACTATGGAGCATACTCAGATTGTTAAGACCATTAAGCAGAATGTGAACTTCCTTGTTTATCCATTCCTCACCCTGAAGCCTTTCTAATCATTGAAATCGATGCCTTTGATCTCAAATTTAGAGGAATTCTTAAACAAAGACTTCCTAGTCAAACCATTAAGTTATTAGTCAGGTATCACCCAGGCTCATGGAACAACACACAGAGTAAGTATTCCACTATTAAAAAGGAATTGCTTTTCATTGTGTTATGCATCACTAAATTTGAAGATGATTTAGTAAATAAAATTTTTTGGTTAAGGATTGATTGTTCAACTGCTAAGAATATTTTAGAAAAGGATGTTAAAAACTTTATTTCATAACTATTCTAAGTGATTTTGATTTTGATATAGAATATATCAAAATAGTTTTAAATTCTCTTCTAGATTTTTTAACAAGAGAATTTTTGTAGGGCATTTCCTACCCATAACCGGTTCACTTCCCTAGAAACAACCATGTCAAAGAAAAAGATGTCAACTTCGGACCTGATTCCAACCTTTTCATCAAACGCAAGCCCAAAACTATCCATTACTCATGTTAATCCCTGTTCTCTGCTGGACCTTCATCCAGTAATAAGAAGAATAAAAATAAAAATAAAAATAAAGAAAAAGGCTCCACTCTACTATCAAGTGGTAGCCTAAGAGAAAGAGAATTGTTTATATTTCCAAAAGCCCAACATGTTACAAATCTGCCATCTGGAGCCCAAAATGATAGGAGAATATTTTCCTACTACTATTAAAAAGCTGTTTAAGTCCAATTTCTTCTTTTTTCCTCCTCACCCCCAAAAAATGAGGCTTTTTTATTAATTCATTTTAGTTGATTTAAAGTCAGCTGAAATTGAACATGTTATGGATGATGATGAACTGAGTAAAATTTCTTACTCAAAATGCAAAATTCTTAAGATTCTTACTGCTAAAGACTAGAAAAATGTCTATGAAGAAAGAAAGTTTTACAAACCTTACCCTCTCGGTTACTCTTACCTCGATTACCAGGTTGCTTGGTTCCTTGCATTTTTGGTATGTTCATTTAATCACTCATGGTTCTTTTATTTTACTAAAGGGATTAATGTTACTTTTCTTGCTTGGTTCCAAGAATGGTGGTATTACTTACTTTTGCCTCTTTAGTAGTACAATAAGGATTTCATGAATTTTTAAGCATGATTAAGAAAACTGCCCAAGATCTAGTACTTTCTTTAACTTCAATCTTTGGAATTCCATGGATTCTAACATGGAACTTTAAAACTATAAAAGACTGTCCCTTAGAGTGGGAACTAGATCACGAAGGTATTACTCTTTGGCGACACTTTAATGTTAAGTGGTGGATTAATTTTAAAAATAATCAGGCAGATAAAAATGTTGTAATCCAATAGTTTAGGACAAAGAACACTATTTCTTCTCATTCTAGTGTTGAACATATGGAATTCTTGTCTATAAAAAGTAAAATTCAAGCCAACCTCTCTTTAGCATTAGATAAGGAGTATAAATAATTACTTTTGAAGGCTCTCTTTGAAGTTTCTAGTGACAAGGAAGATGATGAAGGATAGGAATCTGATTATGCCCAATTAAATGAAAATGACTATTTTAGAATCCAGCTCGGATCTCCATAAACTTTACAGCTGTTACTTTTGTCTTCTACTAAGAGACATGTGTTAATTTTATCTGCTAGGAATCTTTTCTTGTCTGCCATTTATAAACTTTTATTTTGGGCTAGACACCTATTATGCTTATCTGTTAAGAATCCCGTAACAGATTTCAAACATTGTTAAGTCCGAGTCTTTTAATTCCATATATAGTTGTTCATTTCTTGTTAAGAGGCATAACTTGAATAACAAGAAGAAAAAATCTCTCTTGTTTTAGCCTTCTGCACTGTAAACTTCTCCCCTTCTCCTACAAAAATATATTATCTTTTTAATATCTTTTATTTTCTTGCATCATCTCTAAATATGCTCTGTGA
Organism: Omphalea diandra; assembly: GCA_949677035.1. NCBI lineage: Eukaryota > Viridiplantae > Streptophyta > Magnoliopsida > Malpighiales > Euphorbiaceae > Omphalea > Omphalea diandra. The sequence continues at coordinate 18,588 of CATIWR010256349.1, read as the reverse complement.
TTGCTTATAATAAGGATCTTCCACATAAGAAAGCAATATTGCATCACACTTATTTTATTTTGCAAAAATTATTTATATATTACTACGTTGTGTTATGTTGGTATGAAATTCAGAGGGAGTATTTTTTAGACCGAAAGACATAACATTCCACTCATAGTGACCAAAAGGGACATTAAAATTGATTTTGTATCTATCATATTCTTTAATCTATATTTGCCAAAACCCTGATTTTCATGTCAAACTTTGAAAAAAATATTGCCATCATAAAATCTTTTGAGTAAATCTCTTTTATTAGGTATCGAGTACCTAATCCACTCTAAAACCTTATTAAGGGGCTTATAATTAATCACAAGTCTAAGAACTCCTCATTCATTTTCTGCAACATTATTAACATACATGATAAACAACTATAGGGAGATAATGATTTCCTAATCAATCCTTTGTTTAGGGGATCTTGGATCTCTTTTCGACGGTGAGCCTGAAGCTTTTCATTCATATGAATAGCTCTTGCTCTGGTAGAAATATTTCTTTCGTCAAACTCTTTGAAGTAAGGTAAAGTATTAATATGCTATTTTCTATTCCAAAAGACATTAGGAACAGTGACACAAATTTTTATGAAAAGCTCCTCAATTTCTTTAATCCTTTTTTGAATAAAAGAATTTTTATGAAAAAGTTCCTCAATTTCTTTAATCCTTTTTTGAATAAAAGAATTTTAAAGATTATCTTTGATTCTCAACATCCTTATTTCTTTCGTTAAAAAATTAATTTTTTTTTTCCTTTTCACTAATGAAATCAATATAAGTATAGATAGAGGATTCTTGCAATAGATTGATTTCTTTAGCCAAGATGGGTTAAACAAATTTATTTTCCAAAATATTTTTGGTAATACCCTTTTCATGGACATTAAAAGGGTAAATGAGGGTAGTAAAAGAATTTTCTAAAATAACAACAATAGTAATATTTTTTGATAAAATGAATTGTGATCTAAAACAAACACCATCACAACAGACTTTGGCGTTAGAGAGTTTGTAATTAGCAGTTAGTTTTCCACCGTTAGCAGTGTATAGCCTTTTAGTGGTTTTTTTCATAATAGATAGTTGGAAGTAAACCTTCTTGAATACAATTCATGTTTGCTTCTGAATCAATTATGGTAGTTGTATTTAAATGCAAATCATTATTAATGCCTAAATCAATAATAACAATACATTTTTTTGTAATTAACCTTAGAAATAATATTTAAAAACTTTTATGTTGGAATATCTTCAACCTTTTTAGAGATTTTGTATGATATATTAGGCTGAGAACTTTGGGTTTGAATAATATTTGAAACATTATATTTTAAAATTTTTTGTTTAATTAAACTATTTTTAGTTTTTAATTCTTATATTTCTTAATACTTTTGATTTCTTCTTGTAATTCAAAAATAGTGGGACGAGAAACCTTTTTGTGAAATCATTTGAAAATGTCATTAATATTATACCTTTTGAAATTTGAAACAGGCTTATTAATAACAATTTGTTTTAACTTTAAAAGATACTCCCTTTGTATATCAGAATTTTCGATCTTTTCAATTGCATCAAAAAATAAAAAAGTATCTTTAGTAATGACATTAATAGATTTAAAGTTGCAAATGCAAGGTCCTTCACATTCACAATCCTTTTACGACATTAAGTGATTCATTAGTCTATTGTAATGCTTTATGTGTCCATTAAAGTAGCAACAACATCTAGTTCATTAGTCTGAAGGGTTCCTTGAGCTTCAAGCCTGGAAACCATTCTAGTAGCACTTAAAATACAAGTTTTATTAGCTGCTAAAATATAATTGTCCCACCAACCTTTCAGCTAACCTATAAAACTAGAAATTAATAATTATGCAATATGGGGATCAGTGTGTCCTTTAGTTTTATAGGCTGAAGCAATAATAACCACCTTATGTAAAATATTTAAAATAAAATATTCACTTAAACCATTAATGTTTCACTCATAAATAACTTCACCATCATATCTTGATTGAACCATTGCTCCACGATCTTCAAATTGAACTTCATGAGGAGTGAGTTTTTTATAAAACTTTTCATTCTTTGGTAATCTCTATTGTGAAAAATTTTATTAATTGAAAATTCTTCTTGAAACTGAGTTTCCAATTCAAATCTTCAGTTTCTTTTATACTAATGATAGATATTGTAAGAGAAGTAGTAGAAAGTAGAGTAACATTTTAGGAATTGGAAATGTGAAGAGAATTTAATTTCTCTTGTATTTTTTTCCAAACATTTTTATTAGTTCCAAGCTCATAATTATCAGGTTTCCAAGCTCATAATTATCAGGTAATGAGTTGGTTGGAATTAAGGGTTAGTTGGGTCAACAATTGGTAAATTAGAATGAAAGCTAGAGTTTGTCTTAGAAATATTTTGTAACTCAATTCTATTTAGTTAAGTAGAAATAGTACATAAGAGTCAATTAGAATAATTATTTTGAAATTGAATATTATTAATATCTCTTAAAGAAGGTTTTTTCTTATCATCATCAATAACATTTACTTTCTTAAAAGGAGAATAGATAATCTCTTTATTTTGAAAATTGATTTTGATTTCTTCTAAAGGAGAATGGACATTAGAAATAATGTTTTTAGAAGTGGTAATCCATGCTTGAGAAATTCTTTCATGAACATTAATTTCCTTAAATGAAAATCAATTTTCCATATATTACAATACATACAAAACCAAGTAAAAAAAATGGAATGTTGTATTTAATAGAGTTTAATGAATCATAGAATTTATCTCTTACAATACTGCTTTGTTCTTCATTAAAGTGAGTGTATATATATATGTGTGTGTGTGTGTGTGTGTGTGCACACGCACATGCGCACACAATATATATATATATATATATATATACACACACACACACACACACACACACACACACACACACATGCATACAGTTGCTTTCCACTGTGTATTCATAAGAATTGAAAATAGTTAGAAAATGAAGGTTCTTAGGAATGGCTAAGCAAGGCCACATCTTTGAAGATTCAAAAGATTTGAATATCATGTCATTAAATGAGCTATTAGGCAATATCATTGATTCTGAGACAAACCTTAATAGATGTTGGCCCTTGTGTACCAAGAAGGGGGTTGAATTGGTAGAAAATTTAAATTTTGAAGGGAAAGTTTATTAAGCAAGAAATAAAAGAAGTATAAGAAGAGTAGAATAGACCAATATTTATAGTAGTTCGAATATTAATCAACTCTATATCCACTCTCCAATTCTTTCAATTGGATGTTCTACTAATGTTTAATAGTGTTTTAAAACTCATACCTAACTTTACAACTTGTGTTTTACAAAGGCTCACACACAACCTTACTAGTGTTTTACAAGGCTAACACTCAATCTAAACAAGATTTTTTTATTGGCTCACTCTCAAACCCCATTCGAAAAGATGTTTAAAGCACACACTAAACTTCTTACAACTCAATGATAAGGAGTAATGAAGAGAAAGAAAGTTGATAAAAAAATTTGTAAGATTTGTACCCTAGTAAATGCTATATTATTTTATTTATGTCAATTTGGTGGAGTATTTATAGATTACTCCCACCAAAGAGACGTTAGAGACAAAACTATCTCATAATCTCCAAAGGTTATTAGTAAAATCTAGCATTTAATGTTTATTAGACACATGTTACGATCACAAGTATTATTTTGCTCTCAAATTTGCGATTTCCTAGCTGAGATCTTTATTTGTATCTAACGGCTAGTACACATGGCAACATAGGATTAGATCTTCATCAAACTATTCGTTGGAATCCTGTTTTGTGCTTTAATGATCTCAATCTCTATATAGACGTAGCGGTTGCAACAAGGGTAGCGACCAAGACTACTAGAACACAAATTGGACTGAAGGCCTTTAAAGATTTATTGCGGTCTCTACATGAGTGTTGCAGCATCTACATGAGTGTCGCGGTCGTAACACTTGAATTTTTAAATGGCTCTATAAACACGTGGCAACCTTTGATTGGCTAGAGTGCATCAATAGAGTTTTGAAAGTCGAGATACTCACCACGACAAACACCACAAAATCAACTGTCTAAAATTTCTTCAAGAATTGTCATTATAGTGGTTGAGGCTTAAAGATAACAATCGCGACCCACGAACTAACTTTATAGTGGTTGAGACGTAAAAGAAGGTTTTGACATAGGTTTGACCAACCTAGTCCAATAATAAAGAATCTTTATCACCTTTAAAAGAAGTAAATAAAGAAAGTAAGAGTTGCACTCAAAGCCACTTCCAAACCATTAAGCTTTAACAATGAAAAACTAAATGATGAAGAAGTGGCACTTATGACAAATTAGTTTGAGAGGATGATTCAAAAGATGCCTAAAAAAAAGGGTAAAAGCAATCTTGAATAGGAACTTGGTCACATGAAGATCGATTGCCTTAAGGCTAAAGCTTAAAAAAAGGAAAATAAGAAAGGAATAACTATAAAGTCATTTTGGATGATTCAATCTCCAATGAAACCAATCCAAAAGGTGGGGAAAAACAAATTTATGGTTCATGGCAATAGAGAAAAGCTCTCCAAACAAGGCATAATTAAATTCCTTGGATAACAATTTTGATGATGATGATGATCTAGATTATAAAATTATGTTTACTAATACAAATCTTGTAGAAGCTCTTAAATCCACCAATAATATTTAGAAAACAATTTTGAAAGAAATAAGGTTACAAAAATAGAATTAGTGAAATTACAAAGGAGTTTGAATGTTTGAAATTGAAAAAATGAGGCTTTAATTAATGAGAAAATTTTCATAAAATTATATCTGCTCAAAATGAGAGTATTTGAAAGGAGTTTTCAAATTTAAAAAATTCTTTTGCCTCCTTTACTAAAAAAAAAAAAAAAGAAAAACTTGATTTAGTTTAAGGCTCTCAAAAGATTTTAAAAGATAAACATGACTTAGGATTTGAAGGAATTAATATATAAGAATTAATTTCAACAATAAATAATCCATACTTACTTGTTGAAAAGCTAAAATGATCGAATACCTGTATTATATATCGAGAGAAAATTCACATATTAAAAATTTTCTAATTTTCATAGCCTAAGTTCTTCTCTCAAATTGTAGAGTATTCTTTTTTCCTACAGTTACATGGTGTGCATGTGTTTTTCTTTCTTTGCATGAATGTTTGATCTCTAGTTCACGTATAGATAACTTCCTTGAGTGGAAAGTTTTTTCTTATATAATAACTACCTAAAGCAGTTTATGGATGGGTTGGGCTCCTAATATGGGCGGACTCATAACCTAAAATAGTTGGACCCAAACCCATAACCTAACATCTCCCACTGGCATATAATGGGATGTATAACCAACTTGAGAACACACATTCTCTATACTCTGTAATAATTCATACTTAGAAAATAGGCAGTGTGACCAACATACTTTGAGAGCTTAAAGCTATGTATCTATTAGGAATATATAGTTTAGAGTAGATTATAGTGGTTGTACCCTAAACATTTTTCACTTTTATCAACTCTCATGATCTCATTTATGATTATATTTTATATTCACAATTATATTTCATCACATAGACAAATTATAATTGATCAACTAGTGAATATAAATTGATGTGATATTCTAATGATCTTTCTCTTCTCACGATTCTCTTAACTTTAACTTAACTCGTTTTTCTAGAAGTGTCCCATTAGATCATATCATTCATGATCCTTTAGCAACACCCTAAGATAGCAAACATTAAATTAAGTCTCAGGTAACTGATAGGAGTCATGAAGGTACAATATGAGGATCTCTCTTTCCTCAGGGTCTCATACAATAATAAGTTGAGATCTTTCACTTTTATTACCTTAATGGTCATATTTATTGCACATATGGTATGAATCACATTTATTGCACATATGGTATGAATCACTTTTCTCCTTTCTTATGAAGTGTTTGTCTTTCTTAAAATAAATATTATACAGATGGTAGTTTAAAAGCACTCAACATCTAACTTGAGTTCACCAATCTAATCATTAATACTCATTGGAACTCACATCTGGCAATAAAAGCAAATTTAATGAAAACACAAATTCATTTGAATTGTTATAATGACTTTTTACTCATATTTAATATGACATTCTAAATTTTAAGCTTGATCTCTATTATCACCTATATAATAAGCTTAAAATTTGTCTTAGCTTTATACATTGCAAATAATAATAGTGGCAATTACCCATGTGAGAAGGTCAATCTCTTATTTATCGGACATATTTTCAAAAAATAATCAATAATGCGCTAAGAACATTCATACGTATGTATACTGATAATTTTCATTATCATTTAGACATTAATCAAACATTTGTAAACATCGAAAAACATTTAATGGTACAAATACATTAACATCTATGCATTCTTTGAGATTTTGTATGCTTAACAAATACATCTCTAGAAATAGGCTTTGTAAGTAGATTTGTAATCATATCTGGTGTAGAAATGTAATTCATGTTTACTTCTTTGCATGCCACCATGTCTTTAATAAGGTTGTACTTGGTATCCTTATGCTTGGTTTTACAATGAAACTTTAGGCCTTTAATATATGCAATAACTACTTGACTCTCACAGTTGACTAACATTGGATCAATGAAACTAGTGGATACCCTAGACCATCCAAAAGCTTTTAAGCCACACAACTTTTTGTACTGCTAAATAAAAGGCCACAAATTCGACTTTCATCATAGACATGGCCAATTTAAAAAGAAGAAGATTGTCTTTCAAATAGAAGAATTCACATCCTTAGTTGCACTCTGTACAAAGAAGAATCGTGATCGCAACTTTTATAAGCAATTAGAACACAATGACTATATTTTCCTGATGGACGAATGTGGAGCTACCATGTGGACTTGTCGTTAGACACAAATGGTATTTTCAACAGCAACTAGAAATTTACGACTGCAAAAAGGTAGTACTGATCGCGACTTTAGCCTGACAAGTATTTAATGTTGAATATGCCTAGCACATCTTGGTGATTTGTTTATAGTTTTGGAGTAACATCTATTTGATGGATGTGGGCTATAAATACTCCACCAAACTATTGTAAATACAAAAGAAGAATAATTGGTAGTGTTAAAACTCTTGCAAAGTTAATTCTCTACTTTAACTCCTTATTTCTTTATACATAGTTTGGTGTGAGCTTCAAACACCTTGTATAGGGTTTGAGAGTGAACCCTTGAATAGAAAACTTTTATTTAGGTTTAAGAGTTATCCTAGTTTTAAAACTCTTGTATAGGTTTAGTGTGAACCTTGGAAAACACTTGTAAGGTTTGGTGTGAGCCTAAACACTAGGTTGAGTGTGAGCCTTGGGAAAACACTTGCAAGGTTTGGTGTGAGCCTAAACACTAAAGATTGAGTGAAATACCTAATTGGTGAATTGAGGAGTGGATGTAGGGTTGGTTAATACCCGAACCACTGTAAAATTCTTGTGTTCATTCTTCTCCTACCCTTTCTCTAAATTTTTCATTCTTGTGTGCTTCCTCTAAAATCAAAAGTATAAATTTGCTACTAATTCAACCCCCTCCCCCTTTCCTTCTTAGTACACTAGGGCCAACAATTAGTATCAGAGCCAAGACTCAATTCAAGCCTTAATTGTGTAAGAAAATACAATGGCACAAGGAGTCCACTCTCATCTTAATCCCCACTTTGATGGCAATGATTATGCTCTTTGGAAGCATAAAATGGAGATCTATCTTGATAGCAATCTCATCAACTTATGGGATTATATAATTGAAGAGTGGAAGCCTCCAATAAGGATGGTTGAAGGAGTAGAGGTGGCAATTACAAGAGAAGAATGGAGTGAAACACAAAGGAAGGCAAATGGGAAGAACAAGAGGGCAATGGCCATTCTTCTAAGCTTCATGTCAAAAGAAGAAACTGGAAAAGTCCAACATTACCAAACTGCACATGCCATATGGAAAGCACTATAAAACTATTATTAGGGCACAACTCTTATGAAATCAAGTAGGTTGGAGATGTGTGTGACAGAGTAGGAGTTCTTCATGATGAAAGACTATGAGAGCATCACTAAAATGATAAATAAACTCCTCTATATTGTCACAAACATGAAAAAGTTTGGAAGGATTCTTACCAACTATGAGGTAAACACTAAAATCCTCAAATCACTTCCATTAAATAAATTTGGTGCAAGAGTATGCAGCATTCAAGAGTCCAATCCAAAGATTAGGAAAGTGCTAACTGATGTCCTCATTGGTAAGCTTTTCACTCATGAGATGGCTCTCAAGAAAGATGAAGAGATGAAGAAGCTAAGAGAATAAAAACACAAAAAGAAGAAGAAAGCTTTGGCCTTTAAAGCTCAAAAAGATTATTCAAGCTCAATTGACTCAAATGAAAGTGATAAAGAAGAAAAAAAGCTTGCCAAAATATCAAGAAGGACTAAGAAGTTGATGAAAAAGGGAAGAGAAATAAGAATTCAAAGAAAGTCATCTTCCTATCATCACAAGGAAAAGAAGAAGACCTTTAAGGCTACTTGGGATGATGATTCAAGTGATGAAGATAAAGATGAAGATGGAGATGAAGTAACAAACTTTTGCTTCATGGCTCAAGAAGACTCCTCTAAAGAGTTAAGTACTTCTCCACACTCTTATGATGATTATGATGCATTTGATGATATATATGAAGAGCTTTTAGAAGCTCTCACTTTGAAATGTGACAAATATAAGTAATAAATGAAAACTTACAAGCAAAAATGTTCCAAACTAGAAGATGAATTTAAATCCTTAAATGATCTTGTAAGTGAGTTGAGGACTTCAAATGAAGAACTTAAAAAGTCAGTAAAGAATCTTTCTAAGTCTTCATCTTCTCTTAACTCTTTGAGAAAGGAAAATGATTCTTTAAAGGATGAAGTTATAGAACTTAGAAATTCCATCTTTAAATTTCATAAGGGGAAGGAAGCTTTGGATACACTTATTATATCTCAAAGAACTCCTTCAGTTAGGCATGGTTTAGGCTTTCATGAAGCCTCTTAACCTACTTCTTCACCCACTACATTCATTAGAGCATCAACACCTTAAACTTCAAGTATTGAGGTCATGGGGAAGAGAGTTGCCCCTAGCATTAAGGGTAAAGGAAAGACCCCCAAGGCTCAAAGAGCAAATTATGCTTATATATACAACAAGAAGCATTCTTACCCATACAATCATAGAAAGTTCTCTTTTACTTCTTATCACTCATGCATTTGCATACACTCTTACCACTCAAGTATGAGAAGTCCCCTTACTCATACTATGGTTGTGCATAGGAGAAAGACTCATAAGTCTAAGCTCTAATGTCATTATTGCATGAGATATGGGCACATCAATATATTTTGCCACATTAGCAAGGCACACCTCAAATTGGAGGACCCTTCCAAGACTAACCCCCAAGGATATAAGTATGTTTAGGTACCAAAATAAAGTGTTTGATATTACAGGCTGGGGAGTCCTTCACCAATTTCTCATCATGGAAAATTTAAAGGTGAATAGAGATTGCTAATGAAGAAAGGATAAAGTTTTAAATGGTTTATGTGGTATCAAGCCATGGATGCTAAACTTGTAATGTATCCCTTATCCCTTATGTTTTTAACCTAATATATATGCATACATTTAGGAGGAGTTTTATTACTTGATATATCTATGTGTAGACATGTTTGATTTGATTTGATTGATTGTGTGATGAGTTGAATCAATTCATTTTGCATTTGAGGTTTTCTACATTTCAAATGTTCAAATTAATCATCAAAAATCATATGCTCTACTAGGGCCATATATGACAATTCTTAAATTTCTAGCCCTAGTTTATATGTTCAAGCATCTTTAAATATTTGAATTATTTTACATTTATGTTTCATCCATTTATTTTCTTATGTGTCATATTGTGATCAATTGTACAAAATTACTTATGTTTGCTATTCTAATTTGAGTTTATACAATTGACAAGTTTGTGATCATTCCCCCTCATATTCCCCATTCTCTCTCTCTCTTATTCTCTCTTATTCCTCTTTTTTTTTTATCTTAACAAAGGGGGAGAGATAACTGACTGAATATACAAAGAGGAGCTAAAATTGACAATGATCTTATTAGAATAACTAAAGGGGAGTATGGAGGAGCAATTTCATACTTAAGATTTGAATGACTTCAAAATCATTCTCTTAGGAGCATACTTAATTGCTTCTTTATCCTTTGCATATTCAATCTAGATTGTCAAAATAAAAAAGGGGGAGATTGTTAGACTAGGTTATTCAAACCTAAGTCAAAGCGCTCTTTTGATCTTGACAATATAGATTGAAAGTTTTAATGTTAATTTTAAGTATTGTTTTTACAGTTTATAAGAGTTATCTACTATGGTAGTCAAAATCTCCATATTGTAGAAGAACATCCAAATTCACGATCGATATACCCTAAATCGCGACCGCGACACTGTTATAAGAATGGATAAAGCTAGGTTTGATCTTGACAATATAGATTGAAAGTTTTAATGTCAATTTTAAGTATTGTTTTTACAGTTTATAAGAGTTATCTACTATGGTAGTCAAAATCTTCATATTGAGTCAATTAGTTGTAGCAAGATAATTTCACTTTCCAGTTTTAGACATTTTCATTTTCTTAAGAACCAATCAAAAAATTCAAGAAAAAAAATAAAGAAAACCCATGGTATTGGTACAATCTTATTTCACAAAATTTAGGAGTCAATTAATTAAGGATTCACAAAATCTTGCTTCCAATAACATTTCTAATCTAAGCAACACCATGAGAACCTTAAATAATGAAACCAATCGGAGAGGACAACTATTAGGGTTCGCAACTTAGTGAAAGGAGATTGATGGGGGGCATAGTGAAATGAGACTGGTTTTGCTAGGGCATAGTGAGAGGAGATACAAGAGAAGAAATGGCGTGAAGGAGACAAGAAAACGAAAAAAATGAGAAGATAAAATGAAAAAAAAAAAAAAAAAAAAGAAGACCCACTCGATTATTATTTTTTAAAAAAGTTACTTAGCCACTCCTTAGCTACTACATGAATGTAGTAGCTAAAATTAGCGACTACAATATGTCTACTCGCTAAGCTAATCCTAAATTTATTTTCATTTAGAGTCGCTATTTAGTGACTAACAACAAAACAATACCTAAAGATTATCATTATAATATTCTAAATATTATAACATTTAGAATGTAATACATTATATATAATATTAATATATATTAACATTTATAATTTAATATTTTATATAAATAATATAAATAATTATACTTTGTTTTATAATATAAATAATATTAATACTAATATTTAATATTATATTATATTATATCTAAATATTATATTATATTATATAAAATATAATATAATTACATAATATATTAAATTTACATGTTATATATAATATATTAATATTATAATTACATATAATAATTTATAATATAATATTTTATTGCATATAATTAGCTACTCCTTAACTACTAAAATGAGTAGTAGCTAAACTTAGCGATTAACAAATGTTAGTAACCAAGCTTCTAACATTTTATTTGGTCTTAGCTACTACAACTGTAGCGACTAACACACTACTAGTAGCTAACTCATGGACTTTAGAGACTAATTAGCTACTAAACATCCAGTTGCTAACCTTAGCGACTAACAAAAGATAGCAGTTAAGCGAATGCAAAATTTGTTTTCTTTTAGCTACTATAACATTTAGTCACTATTTAGCAACTAAAGACTTTTTCTAGCTGATTCATGAGTTTTTAGCAACTGATTAGCTACTAACTCAAGTAGTCGATAAATGATGAACAAGAAAAATTTGTTTTGCACTATATTTTTAGTCTCCTTTTAGCTACTACTTGGCTTGTAGCCATTAATTAACGACTACATAACTACTATATTTTTTAGTGGTTAACAATTCACACCTTTAATTTAGTGACTAGGTTGTCTCTGTTTAGTTGCTAAGTTTAAAGTAGCTGCTATTTAGTCTCTAAATAGCTACTAACACATGTAGTAGCTAGTTTTTAGTAATTATTTTTATATTTTCTTGTAGTGAACCTATTTCTATTAAGAAATCCAAAAAGGTGTAGACCTTAAGGAATGGGTAATCTAGATGAAATCCATAGATATTGAGCTAGGTTGCAAATTATCTAATGAGGAAAGATTGGTAAGGAAAAAAAATTGTCTTTTGGCAAGTTTAGTGGATTAGATGTATGTGGTAGGAAACTAGACCTTTTGAGGTGGCTTTATTTTCAAATAGGGTTATGGGTTTGAAGAATATGAGGCCATGAAAAAGAAAGAAATGATTTGAACTGAATGAATAAGAGAAATGGTTTGTGGTCGAGATAAGAAATTTAGGATCAAATTCTTATCTCCTTTTATATGCTCCACTTCAAAAGTGTACTTGCTAAACCATTCTTTTCATCTTAATAACTATGAATGAGGCAAACTTTTCTCTCTGAATATTAACATCTTTGAAAATGATGAACAATCCATGAAGATAGTGAAATGATGGCCAATGAGGTGAAATTCAATTTTTTTATTCCATTTTTTATAACTAAGATCTTTTCAAAACTGGAATGATAATGGAGTTATGAATCTTCGAATTTTTCCATTTGCAAAATCACAAATTCTTCTTTGTTTATCTTGTTCTTCAAGAAGGATAACTCCCCAATAGTGATCACTTGTATCTATCTGCAAAATCCTTTTTTTGATTGAGGAAATTAGTAGAGGTGGCAAATTATGCATGTCTTATTTAAGAACCTTTACAACTATCATTTGTTAGTCCAACCATTATGGAGAGTGTTTTTTTTAGCATCATTTTGAATGGCTTGGCCTTTTTGGTAAAGTGGGAAACAATCTCTGAGATAATTTGCAATTCCATGAAATTGCTAAATTTGCTTATGTGAGAGATCTTTATCTGAAAATTTTAATAACTCTGCACCAATGTGGGGTCTTAGCTTATATTGACCATATTGAAAGATCATTCTAAGGAATTCAATATCTATTTGTGCATGTGTATTTAGCAAAGGAAAGCATGACATCGTAACTCCTTAGAAGATCAGTAAATTAAGAGAGTACTTGTTGATGAGACAACTGATATAGGGAAAAGAGTAAGAAGTCATTTATATAAATGGAAGTACTGTGTGGGAGTGATTCATAAATCTTGATCATTGCCTTTTGAAATAGTGATGAAGCTACTTTGAGACCAAATGGCATAACCTTTTATTGATAATGTCAATTTGGAATATAGAAGGTTGTCTTGTGATAATCATCTAGTTTGATACCAAGTTGCCAAAATCATGCTTGAAATCAAACTTTGAAAAGTATTTAGCGACGGATAAGTAAGTGAACAAAGATGGGATTTTTGGAAGTGGAAACTTATCATCCTTTACAAAATGGTTTAAAGGCTGATAATCAATGATCAATCTCTTTTTACCACAAACTTGTTCAAATCTTTTATTGATATAAAAAGTTTGACAAGCCTAATCTGAATTGGTTCTTTCAATTATACTATAAGATAAAAGTTGAGACATTCTTGGTAGGCCAAGGCCAAATCTTCTGGCGTCATTCCCAGGTAAATGGCTTTAAAGGGTAAGGAAATGAAAAAGTCTATATTGGTTTATAATGGGTTGGAATGTTTGGATAGAAATTTAGTATGGCTATTTAGCAACAATACGCCTTGATGTCTTCTTGAATAAAAATAAAAGGTGGTGGTATTTGGATTGAAAGTATTTGGGCCATAAATATGGAGGTTTCTATAGTGCAGGGTTGGAAATAATTTTTAAATTTGAGACCATATGGAGGACTCTGAGTTGGAGATTTTCTAATAAAGATCAAATCCAATGACTAGATCTTTATCAAGTAAGATGGATCTAATGAGTCTGGTATGGATATGATATCCTGGAAAAAAATTAGATTGTAATGGGTGAGGCAATTATAAGATTAGTATGAAAATTTTCACCATTGGCAACTTTGAAATACTACTTATGAGGCTTCCAATATTTTGTTGGAAGTACTTTGGAATTAAAGATGGATAAGTAAGCCTCAGTGTCTATGAATACAACTAACTTAATTGGCTTGGCATCTTTTTTTGGGAAATATGGATATAGGCCAATGGAATAAGAAGATCAACATCAATCTTGAGTTGATTTCGTAAGTTTATAGGGCACAAAAAAGTCGAGTCATACAGTTGATGGAGTGGAAAGGACCATTATATTCTTAATCAATTTCATCTTCTAAAGATGAAGAATCTTGTATGGTAAAAACTGTTTTTAGGGAAACATCATCATCAATATAAAAGTGAGATGTAATATCTACATCTTCAATTTCAATTACAATGGAAATTTGAATTTGTTGAGTTATTTTTATAACATGCTTTGGCTTATTTAGAGAACTTTTCGCATAATGACCTTTCTTACCATAAAGATAGCATTTGCTAGATTTCTTTTTTCCTTTTATTTCTTCTTTTGAAGAAATGCCCTTTTTTTTTTTTTACAAAAATCATCTAGAGCCATGACCTTTTGTCTTAAAATAAAACTTCTTCTTCTTTGTAGGGCAATAACAATTGTTTGAGTCACCATCACATTTGATAAGTAAACTAGGTTGTTCACATGACATTTTGAGACACGAATCTTTTTATTTGTTCATCATCTAAACTATCAACTTTTTGTGTTCACAAAGTCTCTCTAATGCTTGTAACATGATCTGATAAATTCCTCCAAGGGAAAGATCATTGACTAGCTTGTCTTTCTATTGAATTAAACTCATCAATGATGTAGACAATCTTAGAAAGTGAGGCTATAAAGGCTTGCTTCAGATCAAGATTAGAAAAACTACTGAGATGATAGAATTTTTTAAACAATTACTAGAAGTAGAGATCTAAATCTTTTTTCTGTAGAGAGCAATATCTTATTTTGAAATAATTTTTATGGGCTATATTAATGTCATCCTGAACTTTTCCTATGAATTCATTATGGATGTTGACCAAGAATTCAATAACATTATTTGCTCCTACTAATTGAAGCTTGGAATATTCATTAAGACTCATATACAATCTTGTAATTTTTCTGTGATTCTTATAACAAACTCCTCAATAACCTTCTTAAGAGTTATTTCAAGCTGTTTCATTTGATTCTCAAACAAAGTTCAAAATTCTTATATTCTATCTTTGTAATTAGTCGGGGAGATATCATCAAAAGTAAACCTTTGTCCTAGAGAACCATAAACATATGGCTTACAAAATGTTGGGGAATATGAGTCCATTTATTTTGGTGGATCAACAATAAAAGGAAGATTAGTTGAAGATTCTTGTGGTGTTAGATTTGGGTTTACCATAAGTTGAGAAGCCAAAATTTCATCATCTTCATCACCAATGTCTGTTTCATTTGAAGGTTTCAATTCTAATGTACAGTTTAAAAGTTTTGTTTGCCTTGTGAAAGAATCGCTAGTTAAAAAAGATGGAACTATAGGTACAACTTGGTTTATGAAAGTAGTGATTGGATTCATCATGATATTTTTAGAGGGTTCATTTGTCTTAGAAGGTGGTTTTTCAATGGATTACATAGAGGAAGACATTTGCATTGAGGTATGGGTTTTTGGCTTTGTAGTAGGTTCAGGGATAGTAAGAAATTTTCCTAATCTTAATTTTTTGTTAAAAAATCAGTAGCTAGCCCCACATGTTCAAGTTCAGTAGTGATAGGAGTGTATAAGGGTGTTGGTGTAGTTTGGTATGGTGAAAATGGTTCAAAAGGATTAAAAATGGGAGGAACTAAAGCTTTCTTTTCAGGTCTTTCTTAATTTGAAAGAGTTAATTCTTAAACTTCTAGATTTTTGTAATCTTTTTATTAAAATCAGTAAAATATGCCTTTTGCTCTATCATTCTCATCAAGCCATGATGTCCCTCATCAATCTGTGACTGTAATTGAAGCATAAGAGAGTGAACATCTTTTTAGTGTCTTGAGAATTAGGGATCTATCTAATGAACTTAAATAGAGACTTGTTCTACTTTTGTCTTTATTTTTTAAAAAAAGAGATGTGCTAGTGCATTCTTCGATTGCCAATTTAGAACTATTTCGGTGGGACTAATCAAAAAAGGCTATCCTTTAGCATTTATTATAGAAGGGTCCTTTATTAATAACATACTTTTAATTTGGGTCGTTGGATTTGTATGATCAATCACGGGTGGAAATTCTTTTTCATAAGTAGAAGAAAGTTCTAACACGTACAAACTTAGGGAATAGGTAGGGGTATTTTAGATGTTGAAGTGGAAGAATGAGAGGATTCTTTCTTAACCCATTTCAAGGCTTGTTTGTAACATGGAAAATGTGGTTTAGGACTTGGTGGATTTTTTAGTGGTAAAGGTGGATTAGTTATTTTAGGCTGGAGAGTAGGTGCCAAGCTGGGTCTATACTAGACAAGGAAGGCATAGTTTCCTTAAGGTTGTCCTAAAAGACCAACAGAGGGATTGCCATCTTCATATATTTTTCTCAAATTGGTCTCAAAACAGGTTCTAGTTTTCTTCTTTCTCCTAGATTTTTTGAAAACATCTTCATCATCCAAAGTGTCATAGAAATAATAACAATAGTAACATGTGTTAAAATAACAATGCCCATCTCTTTTAAAGGTATAAGCTAGCATTTCATCTGCTTTGAAATAAACAATAGGGACATCTTCTTCTAGATGGTATGGACTCAACATTAATTAGGTAAAAAAAGACTGAGGAAGTAGAAGAGAGAGAATAAGATTTCTCAAATCTCATCTTTACTATATCATTAACCCTTCTTTAGAAGACTAGTTATGTCAATTGCACTGGTTAGGTATTTATATAAATCTTTTCATAATTAGTCACCTATTTTTCTAGTAGGAGCTAGAGAAGTTCTTGTTTTGTAATTTGTCTGGGAACTTGGATGCATGTTGGAGCATTCTAAGATTCGACTATAATATGCAAGGCATTATTAGGATGTGGCATTGAAAGATCCAAAGCATGATTCTAGATTTTGTAGATCATCTAGTAGTGGAGAGTAGGTATAGTGGTTGAAGCCACTTAAGGAGCCTCAATAATTTGGATTTAAATTTTTAAGGCAGATGAAACATTGGGGTCATCAAAAGCTAGGTTGAAATTAGGATAAAAAGTAAACATGGCAAAACTTATATTGAGAGATGCCTTTACAGTGCCAATAATTGCATGTTAGTACTATAGATATCGGGTATCCAAAAAAGCAATTCTAGCAATACAAGTAAACCCTTTCTTCCATGATAGGAAAAAGCCAATTTGATTGCACCAAAATGGATATGAGTGTAGTCTTGAGAAGTCCATTATTAGAGAAACTCTAAAAGAATCTCTAAGGAAATGAACTATTCCTCATCAGTAGCTCGCATTATACACTAATCAAATCTGAAAGATTACACATACTCTTCAATGGGTTTAGGGGTGTCTCATGTGAGTTCTGATGAATTGATCTAAGACCATTTTTGTTTGGAAAAAGCATTATAAGGGTTTATAAATGGTGTAATGGTGTCTTGAATCTTTTATGAGTTTATGATATAACTTATTTCATGCATAAAATCTATTTTATTTTACGAAGTTCATGGGTAGAGAAGGAAGGGTAATAGTTAATAGAGTTGGTGTGTATTGACACTTTCTTAAAAAGAAAGTTTACTAGCTATGGCCTTGAAAATAGACATCATTAAAGCCTATGATAGGGTGAATTGGTAGTTTTTGGAAAGGATTATGAGGAGGATGGGTCTTGCTGATAAATTCACCCATATTGTTATGCAGTGTGTAAGGATTGTGTCCTATTCTGTTCAATTTAATGGGATGGCCACTAGTGTGTTTTATTCTACTAGGGAACTTAACCAAAAAGATCTTCTTTCTCCTTACCTCTTTTTATTTGTATCCAATGCTTTCATTGCTTATGTGAAAAGATGCCATTAAGAGAGGCTTGATGGGGAGGTTAAGATGTCTAGATATCTCTTACCTCCTATTTGTAGATTACACCACTTTGTTTTGTAAAGCTAACAGAGATCAGGTTCTTAGTCTCAAATCTATATTGAAGGCTTATCGAAGTGCATGAAGTCAATTATTTAACTATTCTAAATCAGAAGCAATATTTGGTACATCTGTGAGTAAGGATATGAGAAGATTTACACTAAATACACTAGGCTTAAGTGATTTGAGGGAGAAGGATAGATATTTGGGTATCCTTGCCATTTGGGGTAAGAGCAAAATAAAGACTTTAAGGTATTTAATAGACAGAGTTAGACAAAGAATACAAAATGGGAAATTCAAGTTACTGTCATATGGGGGGAGGGAAGTTTTGATTAGGTCTATTCTTACTGTTATGCCCTTATTTGTTATGTCTTGTTTTTTTAATCTCTAAGGGCATTTGTAATCAACTAAATGCCTTGATGCCAAATTGTGGAGAAATCAAGACTTATGTAACGACCATTTTCATTTACATAACTCATATCATTCATGTTCAAAATACATATGCATATAGGTTTTATCCATCCTACACACAATCAAACATTTACTTGATGCACATCTATGTATATGACACCAGAAGAGAGAGAGT